>JBCJKH010077068.1:8425-23032 GCA_039877255.1 Loriculus beryllinus | reverse complement strand
ATTGATACAACAGGATCAGTGACTCAGGATAAAGCTGTCTTAAAACTGATGCTGGCAATGGCCTGGTGCCACACTGCCAGCTTGTAGTGAGCTTTGCAGAGAGTCCAAATCACTGGCAAGAGGGAACTTTACCAGCTTTTCTGTATCTTAACTCAGAACTGGGTGAACAGGAGCAGATAAAACATCATGGGGTCCGCCTTTGTGTGAGTTAACTCTAGAAAGACTTCAGATTCATTGCCTAACTCAGGCTCTTACAAAGGTGTTGGCATGTGAGACATAAATCACTCATGCAACAGAGTATCCATCAGGGGTGCTAATTGAAACTGATGTTGCAGCAGGTAGCCAGTGAGGTAGGAGAATGGCAATTAAAACTGAGAGGAGAGGGAATTTTTCCTCCTTCCTTCATTCCTTCTGGGTAGCACTGGCATTGTGATTAACGGCTGATACCTGGGTTTCTCAACCTGTATTGTGCCAATTGTACCAATGAGCATAAACACCCACTTAACTCATGGTGAGGGTCATAAATTTAGAAGACTGTGGAGGTGGAAAATTTGTTATTGATTGTTCCCCATCCCTTTCTACCTCTTCTCCTAATATTTGACAGTGAGATTATAGCTGTTAATATTACTTGGCAGTTGCGGGAGGTGAAACATTGGGAAACATTTAACCCATGGATCTCAAAATGCTTTCTAGACATGGACTGTCACAACTGGTTTGCTAGTTAAGTATCAGGCTGGGGAAAAGGAAGTTACACAGTTTGCCAGGTGGTATGTGGAAAATCAGTAGCAGAGCTCATAGCAGGAGCCAGAAGTCTTTGTTCCATCCCTCCACTCCTCCTCCAGACAGTGCATACTGCTCTTTGGTTTCATTTGCAGAACAGTAGGTGCTTAGTAGTGATGAGCTGAAAGTCACTACCCTGATAACTCCTAATAAAAGCAAAGTCAATTGACACACACAACAGTAGAGTGAGGAGTGCATCAGAAAAAGTCATAGTGAATGACTAGATATTTTGGGTTTGATCATGTCATTTCACATTTCTGAGCCACTGGATGTGGGAGTTCAAATAAAAGGAATGGAGTATAGATTTTAGAAAGGCTTCATATATTGTTTTATCTATCATGGATTGTCTCCAAGACATCCAAACCTACCAGCAGCCCAGCTCTGTGAGACTGCTGTGCTCAGTGTCAGTGACTAGGGACAGGTTTTGCAGGAGGGCAAAAGTCCCTGGTTGTTGTTGTTTTCTGTGTGTTCCTAATGCTCCAGGGCACCCAGGGTTAATGACACCACATAAAAATGAAATGCTTAAACCCAAACTTCTCCATCGGCAGAATTTCTTTTATTTTTCTTTATGAAGTTTGCAGAAGCTTGTACCAGTTTTGATTTGGCTTGTATTTTCCTTAAAAAGGGAACCAACAGGGCTTGAAAGGAAGTGGATCTGTAGAGCTGTCAGCAGAATCTATAAAAGACTCTCCGGGAATGCCGTCCAACTCTCCATTTGCAGGCAAAAAAAACATGGAAAATAACACATCAAAACTGCATTTCTTAAATATTTTATACATAACGTCCAATATTCCAGCTCTCACAAGAATGCCAGATAGCTGTACGCTCTTTAGTGTTTTATATATGATACTTTAAAAACACCTGAAATGAGTTTATACCTTGTATTGGCTGCCTATAACAAATGGTCCTACAGTCAATGCCCTTATCTACCTCTGTTGTATACACTTTCTTAGAGGTATAGGCAATATAAAGCTGGAGCCTCTCCTGAAGTACTTTTCTTTAACTTATAAAAGGCAGTGCTGTTCTTGAGCTTATGTTTAGTACTCGGATTTGTTCCAGTGGCAAAACTCCGATCAGGTCTCAGATGGATCTGTGATTTACAAGAACTGATTGACCAAACAAATGGCCTGAGCCTTCAGGAGGAGGAGTGGGTTGAAAATGAATTTGATGTAAGGTTAATGACTTGGCGAAAATATAAATGTCACCTAGGGAGTCTGGCACAATTCCTATGCTGTAATTATAAGTCCATGTTGATTGCGCCTGTGAACGTGTGATGTTAAATGCAAGTTTGAAATATGGGATTCCTTGTTTGGTAACCTGTATAGACTAGAATACACTACATTTTAGCTAATTTGGCAGCATAAATCCAGATTCAATCTTTCTGTGTTTCTTAATTAACTGCAAGGTTGCTTTATGCAAACACAGGTTGATGTACATATCTGTGTGTGATGGTACAGAGATCAGCCACGTCAACTTTAGGTAAACACGATCGTACAAACTCAAACGGTGAGATGCTTGCCCAGCAAGGCAGAGTAACTCTTGCAAACAGAAAGTCACTTCTATTCTTCACACGGAAAACCTTGTTTCCTCAGTGTCTTCCCGCACTAGGAGCTCTGCAGACTCAGGTCTTTAAAGTGCACTAAACAATTCTGTATGGATGCAATCAAGTGCATTGTGAAGTACCTTGGTTTTACTTACTGCTCTAAGGACACCTGCAAGGTAAAGCTTTTGAGATCTGGCAGCCTCAGTCAAAAACAAACTATTGCAATTGTTACTCAGTCAGTAGACCAGAAGATCTGCTCCAGAGCAAATCTTCACCTTCTTATTTCCATTGTTTGAATTAATATAATGTTTCTGAGATGTGCAGCAACGTAGCTCAAAGACAGTAGAATTGAAGTTGTAATTTGCCTTTCTCATTATAAAATCTTATTACGCATTACAATATGTATATTTACAAGCATGAGGAATGTACAGTGTGTGAGGTCTGATGTCTAGGTTTCCCTCTCTGGTGTAGGACAGGAGGGGGTGAGGGTAGGAGAGCAGCTTTCACTCTGCCTGCACTACAGGCCTGTGCAGATGGACCTGTATAGCCTCTGAGTGATCCAGAACCAACCTCACAGGCCACAGGAGGCAAAGGAAACACCATGGAGCAGCGGCAGTGGAGCTAATTAAAGTGGCAATTTTCCTTGTACTTGTTCCTAGACCACAGTAGCTACTTGGAGCAAGCAAGAACTGGCAACAACTTTCAGTCACTGAAGGCTTTGATAAGATCCAAACTCGTGAGCTACAGAAGAGCTGAATGATGCAGGAAGTGTTAAAAAAGGTGCAAAGAGTTTCCTGCCAAGCACCTTTAATCATTTTCCATACTCTCTTTTCTCACTAAAACTGTTTTCATATGGTTTCTGACACTGTGGGTCGTGAGCCGACTGGGTATTTCTGTGGACAGACATCACAGCTCCACACAGCACGGAAGGCAGGACGTGACTCACCTTGAAAGAGAATCTGAAAAACAGGATTTCTGCAGGATGGTTTTGTCCTGTCCATGTTGTGGCAGGCTGCAACACAGCACTGCTGGCTGGAGCTGAGCATTGAGGAGATGACTGTGTCCAGCATTTTATGCTGGCTTTGGATGGATTTTCTACCTTCGGACTTCTTTGTGCCTGACTCCCATGTCTGCCCATACATCCCTTTGGAGAACAGCTTGCAGGAGTAGAGCAGCCAGGAAGGAGGTGAAGGATCAGTCTCTGCCCAAGCTCTTTCAGCTTGCTTTCTAAAATCTCCAGGGAGGCAAGGGGTAAGGTGATGTGGAATCAAAAGCAATAATCGAGGAGCATTTGCAGTTGTGATCTTTTTAGGATGAATTGTTTGGTTAAAGGAATTTCTTTCTTTATTTTCTCAAATACCCAGCTGCTGACCTGAAATCTAAATCAGTGCAGAGCATTGCAAAAATGATGTCCAAATGTCCCAGCCATTTCTTACCTTTTCTATAGGGGCAGGAATACTTTCCATAAACAAGCTCACCCTTGCCAGTCTCTCACACACACAGGCACTTTCAAACCTCTTTATAGATTTAAGAATACAGCATCCAGGAGCTTTAAGACACTATTGCTTCAGAAGGAAGGGAAAGCTGCCATCTGTCTCTTCCTTGCTTCTCCAAACGGCAGGAGAATACTTTTATTCTGACCCAGGTCTTCCCAACTTTTACCCCCTGAAGCATTAGTTAGAATTAAATGTCAGTGTACTATTCACATGGGAAAAATGAGGTGATTTATTTACATGCCTGTATAGGGGAGCAGCATGTTAGAGGAGGTAATTAACTGAAGGAGCCTCTGAAAGAATAGGCTGCTCATTTAAGCATTAAAAGGGAGTAAAAAAGAAAAAAAACTTAACAAAAAACCTGCATTGCCCTTTACACACAGCTTTGAGAAGGGGGAGCGGTTTATGCTTAAGAGTCATTTTGTCAGCTGGCTGGCAATGTGTTAAAGATGCTTAAATGCAGGAGAGCAGAGCTGGGCTGACTTTTCCCCTAATCAAGCAGCATGGCAGGGAGAGAGAAAAGCCCAGATGTAATTCTGAGGCTTTGGAATCAGCAGAGCTGTGACAACAGAGGCTGCAGTTTCACCTGTAGCTGAGAGCAAACCAAGCAGTGAGCAGTAGCCAGCCTGTCTCCCTTCAACAATTGCTATTGCAGCAGTCTTAACAGCCAGCCTGGAGGTACTGCATCTTCGGGTGTTCACAGAGAATAGGGCATCATATTAATCTTCATGTTTTCTTTTTTAACAAGAGATTCCTATAGTTACACAATGAAGTCTTTAATTACCATGAAAATCAAGTACCTTTACGGAATAGCTTGGAGTTCCCACCGGACCAAGAGAGGATGAATTTAAGAGGGAAACCAGCCAAGCCTGTCTCACAGTGTCTGCCGTGGGGTCTTTTTCTGGTTTTTACAACTGTGCCAATGACTTCTCAGGTTGTAAGTTCAGTCTTTGGAGGAATTCTTGCCTGTGGTGTCAGAGAGAACCACTCCAAAGCCTTTAGAAATCCCCCCTCCTCAAGCTTTTACCCTCATAACTTTGAAACCTGCCCTTTAAACATAAAATCTTTAAAACCTGAAGATGGGATGAGGGGAAATAAAGGGGCAAACAAAGACTCTCCTGAGATGTGTCTCCTTTGAAGTAGCAATAGAGCTAATTGGATGGATGAGAATTATCCTTCAATTCAGGATCTTCCCTTGATGAGTTTGAATTCGATGTAAACAAGCAGCATACTTGGGTTTTCTGAGAGCTGCTGGTATTCTTTTGGTGCATTGGAAGGACAGGAATTTTTCTTTTCATACATCATTTAGCAGTAACTGCAATGACTCCACAAAGTCAGTTCAAGTCCTAACACAAAGCAGGAAAATGTGGAAAGGAAAGAAAAGGCGATTTTGTTGTTGGTTTTTAAATAGAACTTCTCTGTAGGCAGAGTTCAACTGTGTTGGGGTGGAATCAAAGGGCCGATACAGAGGAATTTTCTTTTACCTTCTGGAATTTGGATGTCTGGCTTTTGTGTCAGTTGTCAGTGCTCTTTATTTACTGAACAATGCCCCATGAAGATAGCAGGGTAATTTGATATTTGCTTATGAAAAGGCCATTTCTAAAGCAGTGCTCCTACAATTTTCAGCAGTTTCCACAGGGACCATTTGCCAGAACAATTGATGGAAAACTGTTCTTGAGCAAGCAGCCATTTGGAAGAGACCTGTGTTCCCTATAATGTGGGGAGAGGGAATTTTTACTGAGAAGTGAAAATGAGTGAAGCAAAGGTTCAGACCTTTAGAGCACCATAGCTTTCTCCTTAATATCCCCTTCTCACATGCAAGAACCATGTTTTCCTCTAGCAGCTAGCCTCAAAGCACTTGAGGTCCTGTAGATCAGAAATGATTTTCAGGTCAGGCTGAAAGCCAGGCTTCTCACCCATCCTCACTATTTGCTGCAGTGATGACAGGTCCAGCCAGTTATGGAGCAGAACTCCTTCCATGTGAGACAACGTTCATAAGCACAATTGCCTGCTGCGTGAGAAGGCTTCGGTTCCTCTCCCAGATGTCTCTATTATCCCTTCTGACTATGGCATTCCAGGTAGACAGATGAGATAGCCTTGCATCTTTCCCAGAAGTGCCCAAAGCTTGATGCTTCATGACTGAGAGATACCGATGAGCAGAGCTTTGTGCCTACAGCTGAGGCAATGGGCCAAGCAGATAGGCAGATTTGAGAGAGTCACAGAGACTGAGCAAGGGAGAGATAAGAGGTATCATGTAGAAGAGAGAATAAAAGGAGCAAGAGTCAGGCAAAACCCTACATGAAAAAGAGGGGAGAAGGGTTTAGCAAAAATTCCTTTGTGCTTGTGAAGACTTTTCTAAATCCCATTGTGCTTGAACATGGGCTCGTCCTTCAGAGCACAGAATGGCTGGCAGAGGGAGAGGAGGTTGGAAAATTACCTTCTTACCTTAATTCCCTGGATAGGAAGAAATCTACTTGTAAAGGTATATTTTTAAAGATCATCTTATCGGTCTTATCAATTACAGCTCTATCTGCAAGATTATGGAAACTGCAAAGGGTTGTTCTACTTTGTGCCTCTGAGGTTCATTGTTGAGTGGCCATAAAGAGCTGAAAAAGCATTTATCCATCTTTTACCAGCATGGAAGACCCTGTTATTGTTGTGTTGTCCTCTGGATACTCCTGTCTTAGAAAAAACTGGATGTCTCTTAAGGAAGTGTTGTTTTCCTTCATGCAGCTGAGTGAGATGGAGCGATACCACGCTGTGTGGCACTGATCACAGAGTGGCAAGTGCTCCCTTCCCCATCTCCATCCTGGATGTCTCCTCTATCCTGCTACTGCACTGTCACACAAGTATTAATCAAGATTATGTGTGATGTTCACATATGAGCTTATTATCCAACCAATATTAACAATCATTACAAAGATCAGTCTGGCTCTGGCAGTCAAGCGGTGCTAAGCTGTCTGTGATGGGCTGAATTCAAGTACACATCATTTGTGCTCTAAACTCAAGGCTGGCTGGCTGGCTTAAAAACTTAACTTTGCACACCACTAATCTTGAAACAAGCTCCTCAGGCAGCCTTGACCCTGTAGTTTTCCACATTTTTTGATTTCATCTTAGTTTAAGCTTTATTTTTGCAGCCCGTCACTTTTAGCCATCAGTGTATAGTATATCTAAGCTTCCTGCATATCAAAAAGGATACACACAAAGATAAATTGCCAGAGAACAATATGTTCAAGGGGCAAACTTTAAAAGGCATTTAGATGGTAGAAGGGCACTCTGAGAGAAGAAATGATCAGAGGAATTACAAACTGATGCATGTCTTGGAATTCTCAGGCTTTAAAATCTGCCCCAAGCTTCTTAATTATGGAACAGGTCCACAAGGAAAAACACAACCTATTTCCCTTTGTTAAACTCTTTCTGGTTGGAAGGATTTATTAAGCCAATGTCAATATTCTTCCCATCAATTTTGGAATGTCTGACTCTTTGTTGAAACAAGCTATTAGCAGTAATAAAAAGACACAGGACTAGAATAATTTGTCTAGAGTTCTCTTGTGTGAAATATTTGCAATAGTGCGAAGAAGCCAGTGAGTCATATTATATTCACAGCTTACTTTGGCTCACAGGTGGCAGCAAAATCAATTAACTACTTTTATCCATAGGAATTTATTGACTTCCACCCGTTTTAAAAAGAAATGTGGCTTTCAGTTGGTAAAGTTACAAAACGCTTGTCTCATGCTGTGTGGGTTTGGGACGTGCTGCAAGGTGTTCATTCCGTGCTGGCCACCCTGGCCTCAGGGGCAGTATGCTTCATCTGTTTGTTCTTTCCCGGAAGGCAGAAGCTCCACCAGTACTGAAAATGTGCCTTACTTGAGCGAGCTGCTAATCTGTGTTTTCATTTGGAGTTTCTCAAACTACTCATTGGCGCTGCTACTTACTGCTGATTACTTCTTCGCAAAGCCTGAGTCAGCAAAATTTTCAATGACTAGTATGAATCTCGTAATAGCACGGGCAGAGGGAAAGTGTGTTTGTGCAGATAAGGCTACCCCTCAGTACTCATTTAACTTAGTATGATCCCCACACTATGAACCTGGCACCGTACCAGAGAAAGATATGCGTGAAAGAGGCCAAGCTATTACAGCAGCTCGATCAGTACACATATACTTAATGGGAGCTCAGCTAAACAAGCTGTCCCTCACCTTTTGTTCCTTTATAGATGCTTATGTTACTAATTAAGCTGTGGGTTTAGGTCTGCAAAGTAATGAGGCTCTTCCACCTGCTGATGTCAGAATACCTGACTGTTTGCTGGTGCTTTAAGTAAAAGCAGATAGGAGAATGGCTGGAGTAATTGACTGGTTGCCTGCAAGACTTATTTCAGGCTGAATGCTGGAGAGGCTGGCCTAGAAATTTAGGAAGATAGGTTGATTTTTTTCCAGGGGTTTCTGATTGGGATGTTTTCCTGAGCATTTGGTAGTGTTCCTCACTCTAGGTGTAGTATGTACTAAGCCTGCATCTGGGTTTTCATAAGGGAGCAGATTGTGTGTGTCACTCTTGTATACTCTAGTTTAAATAACTTGCATACATATGTCAGTGTTCCTGCTGCGTCTTATGGTATTTAGTTAACTGGGTTTCATTTTGTTGAATGTAGACTGGGACAAATTTGTGTTTCTAAGCTTTCGTGGCTGACAAAGTTTGAATTCAGTGTATAATGACTGCTGTATTTGGGTAATTATTTGAAGCCTGTGGCAGTTACAAACTCAATTCTAGCATGCTGCAGTATTGTGTTTTATATTTAAATATTCCTGTTGGAGCATTTTGAAGACAAGAAGCTATGTTTTGGGCTACGTATATTTGACTCTGGACTGCGCTTGAGTGGGAGATATCTGAGGAGCAGTCCAGGTTTCCAGAGCAAAGCTGGCGATGCTATACATTGCTCTTGGGCTTTTCCTCTCCTTCAGACTTTGATCCTGAAACAAAGCCATCTTGCAGTGTAGCTGATCACCAAGCTTTCCAAGATGAACTGCAAAACCTAGGTGCTGAACACTTCTTATGAAGTTTTCCAAGGGTAAGGCTATTGGCCTAAATCTGCTGGCCAAATTCCAGTCCTTGTATTTGGTTTCATAACTGAGTTCCTCTGGTAGTTTCGCTTTTCATGATCTTCACCCTGTCTCATCTCTGCAGCTGCCACGTGGCAATTCCTTGCCTAACTTGTGCAGATTATGCAGCTCTAGCTTTAATTCAACAATGAAGAATGCATGCTGCTAAAAGATGTTTATGTTATCTTAATCGTATGTTTGGTTAAAATCTGGATCAACATAGAGGAATGAAATAATAGATTTACATTTCTGAAAGGATGACATCGCTTTTTGCTAACCGCTAAACCAATTGGGAACTGCTGTATCTATCTGGAATGAATGGGCTATAAACAAAGTAAGTTATTAAAACACTGTGTAAAAAAGATTGCATGTCCTTGTATAAGGATTTCAGCAATGGGTTAATATGCCTGTATCTACTGTTTAAAAGCAGATAAAATATCATAGCAAAAACAAGGTTGATATGATAAAGAGATGACTTTGTGTGTGAAAAGAAGTAACAAGAGTGAAGTAATCAATATCACAATATAGATAAGGTTAGCATGGGTTCAAGCAATAGGTGGTGTAGCTTTTCCTGAATAGATCACCTGTTTGGATACAGATTACAAAGCAAATTCTGCCTTCATATAAATCACTATTTAACCCCATCGACTTGGTTAGTAGCATTTGGTCCTGTCTCAGTGGTATTCAGGTAGATGCATCACCACACACAAGTGGAAAAACTAAGCATGAATACATTACCTATTCCCATTTTACTTACAGTTACAAAATGATTAAACACTTCCTGGTTATTTTCCATAGTCACCTATCCAAAGAACTTTTTCTGGGATGAAGGGAACTGGGTTTTCAGTTGTAACCTTTTACAGTCTACTATGTGCTCATGAAAAGTGACTATGAACATATTGGGTTGCTATAAAGACTGAAAGCTATTGCTGCTTTGAGCTGATTTTGTGGGAAACCACCTGCATCTCTACCGATTTTTTGCCGTAGTTTCTTCCCATCACTCAGATTTTGGTTGTGTCCAGAAACAGAACATTAAATTTTCCCTAAAGATGACCAAAGTAACATTAAAAAGATGAGTTTGCTCCTGAGCTCCTGAATCAGACTAAAACTGAGTGGTCCAAAGGAATGTTATGATTTATGATCTGTTCTTAATAGGGATGTATTTAAACGCAGAATTGAATTTGATCCAAGAGGGGAAAAACAAAGAACGGGAAGGATTGAAGAAGAGTGAAATGTGTCATATCTGTAATTGCAGCCAAGTTCTACAAGCCCAGTATAAATAGCTTAGACTGTACTGTAGTATTAGTCTCTGGGCCAGCTATTTAGCACATTGAAACTGAGGCATCTTCTCATCCTTTACAAAGATAAACTCTCCACCACAAGATTAAGACCTGTAAAGAAAAGATTTGTGTTGCTGATGCCTGCTAGTTAGAAAAGGCTGAATTTACTTTAGCCTTAAAATGAGTTAAAAACTTGTTCTAATTATTGTGTTTTGCCCCATATAATGCATCCTTTTAGCATGCAAAAATGAGCTGCAGCAAAGCTGCCACATGAGCATGATGCGGGGAATAGACCCCAAACCCACTGCTGACTACTGAAGGCAATGCTAGGTGTTCATGTATTGGACCCGAGCTAGTATTAAGTAGGTACAGCCCATCAGTTATCATGAGTGACACACACCAGGCGATAATCACTTTTGTGGGGAAGATGGTTTTGTGTATTTTCATTCTTTTGCTGTTCAGAAGTCCTTACCTGACGAAAACAAGAAGCTGGTGTTTCTTGGCATTGACACTGCTATGACCTAATATAACTGCAGAGTATGATGATGTATTTAGTGTCACCACGGAAAGCCCATCATCTGCCAGATACCACACAGTGATACCTATGAGCCTGCATTTTCCCTCCCACCTTCACACAGTGCCATATGGCAGCAGTAGCAATCACTGATGTTCAGTGTCTATGAGTATGTCTTTAAACTGCCCTCTTTTATTAAATCATTCTTGTTTTCAGCTTCGGGACTTGGTTGCACACCAAACTTAATAGGATCATTTACTACTGTGGATTTCCTCCTAGAAGAATTGACTGGCTTGTCCTTTGAAATCTGCTAAAGAATAATTACAGGCAGGCTGCAGTTTTCTCTCCAAGGGAAGCAAGGCCTCTCTAAAGAACCCGCTGTGCCAAAGCGATGGGGTAAGAGCTGCCCACAGGCAGAGCAGGCAGCATTGGCTGCTCCACGTGCTTGGGATCCTGCTGGACACAGTTGGACAGCTGTGCCTGTAAAGGAGAAGTGTCTCCGCTCATGGAAACTGGTCTTATTTGCTTCCAGAAATATCGTGTTAGGCTTTCTGCAGTGGTGTTTGTGGCTCAGACCTGCAACTGAAGGGTCCTGGTAGCTGGGGAGGCGCTGAAGGCTGTGGGCAGGATTACTCACGCCTTGCCTGTCCAGCAGGGATGGAGGCAATATTAATGTCACACTAACAGCAAAGCTGTGAGCACTCCATGAGGCATGAGGTAATTCAGCTAACCACAACAAAACAGTTTTATGTAGAATGTGTCAGCCTTGAGAAGTGGGGGGAAAATGTGTCACAGCAATATGAAGCCACATCTCCTGTGGCACTTTAGCAGGGAAGGCAAAAGGAACACGTGGGACTTGGGGCTGGCATGGGGAAGGTCCATTTCTACATTGCTGTCCCACAGCAGGAGATGAGCTGGAGCTGTGCTTAGTCTTCTTGTGGATATCAGGTGAAAGAATAGTCAATGTGTGCTGAGCGAGGATGGGTGGTCAGGAGGAGACTGGAAGACAGGAAAACACTAGTTATATTCCAGCTACCTTTGCCCCCCAGTATCCGAGTTTTGCCTTCACCAGTTTATTCAAATGCCAGTAAAACATAAAAGCAAAGCTTTGATTTCTTCCGGCCACACAGTATCTAAAGCTTTCCTTGCAGGTTTCTCCGTCCTCCCTCAAACTCATAGAGATGCCAGCTCTCATATCCTGGATTTGAGCTATTAAGATCAACCTGAACTGACATGAGAGTGTGTATCAGCAATAAAAAAGTCCTGAATCCCTGGGTTTAGGGTTGTCAGATCTCTGAAACTCCTTCAGGGATCTAAACAGCACAGTATTGCACAGACGTACTCTAAGTACATTAGAATGTTCCTCCCAGATTTCATGTGGGGTTTCCTCTTTTATCCAGTGACATTCTTATGCTATGTGCTCTTTTGTTCTTTTGCATTAAATACACACAAAAAGGTAGAGCGGTATGAACAAAAGTAATTGTCTAGTCATTATACTGCATCATATGCAAAAGCCATCTAAGATGCAGAACAAAGAGGAAGGAGGAGAAGAAAGAGATTGCTTCTGAAACTCCTGTTTCTCCAATGCTCTGTCAACACTATTCTTTTTTCTCTATGGAAGCTTGATATCGGTACCTGTCATGTCCAGTACATTTTGCCAGTGAAAAGGGCTGTGCTGCTCCTTTGATTTGAAATTAGGTGGATATACAAGGTTTTAGCTATAAAATAACAAGGGTTTTCACTGGTAAAGAAATCTTGTTTTCTGTGTTCTTGCTCTCTGACAGTTGGTTGGCAGAGAAAGGAGGAATAATAAGTTTTAATTATATCTCCCCAAACAAGCAGATTAGAAAGCAATGCAGGGATTACATGAGAATAAAATCCCTTCAAGCATTAACTGTCGCCGGTAAAAGGATGTTAGATATAATCCTATAAGGTTAGATGTCCAGACACCCTGGTTTAACCAGGACAGTCTAATTTTTAATTTAATGTTCTGTCATCCTGATTATTTCCTTTGGGAAGCACATGTGTCATGTTTGCCTTTGTGCCATACTCAAGAGTGGCACAATCATGAAAATAACACTTTAAATCATCATGCAGCTTTTCTTCTCCAATTTCATCAACCAGCATCACATGTCAAAATGCATTGAGCATCACAAGCCAGGAGGATCGGAATTGTATTATCTTCTGCATTAAAAAGGAATAGATAAGCAAGAGAACAAAGGAAGAGTAATAAAGAGGAGTGGGGAAAATAACTCCAAATCTATACATGCTTTTTATTAACCTTCATGAGGAAAGATGCCTGTGACAATACACAATACACTTGTCACTTGCTTGTTATGTAGAGCTTGAACTAAGCAGTTCCAAGAGGCTTCAGGTGCTGTCCCCTTCAGACACTTCTTGGTTGGCAGGAAACTAGTAAGCAAATGCCAGTGGAATAGTTAAGATGGAAAGATGTCTCTCTTATTCCACCCATGAGCTTTCAAACTCCCTCAGACAACAGATGGGTGATTCAAATTGGGCCTAATAAAGCAAAGATAGGTATTTTTTCTGAGGCTAGAAGAAGTTTGGTCAGACTTAACAGAATGTTTATTGTGCTCCTGCAATTTCTGGTTTTAGGCTAAAAGCAGAAAAATCTGCTGAAATAGAGGGTAGTTTCTAGCTGAAACTAGAGCAGCATTGTGAATCACTTGAGGGAAGCGCATCCTTTGTGATTTCTAGGCAGAACAGGTTCAGAAACACATCTGAACTCCTTCAGGATTTTCTGATCATCCAAGCCTGAGGCTTTGCTTTTCTCATCCCTCCATCTTCTCTCTGAGTCTCATTTTGAGACTCATCGAGTGCTCCTTTTGTCCAGCTTCACTGCCAGGTAAGAATATTCATTACCTCCAAGAAGGTGCCAGTGCCTTGTAGGATGAGATCTTAAAAATCCCGTGGCCACGGGGAGGTACTGCACAAGGTTTTAATGGGCATTGGGATAAACCAACTGGTTGTTTTCATTTCAAACTAGATTTTCTTATACAAATCATTTTATTCCCATGGATTGTATTGCTCTTAGGCCCACATTGTTCATTGTCACTTCCCTAAGTCAGGACTTCTACCTGTGACCCATTTGGAATTTCCCAGGTGCTCGGAGGCTGTGTGCATAGAGCCAGCATCTCAAGCAGCCTCCAGGGTTTCTGGAAGGTCTAACTACTGTACAACTCACTCTCCCCTTAGGGTAGACAATAGTAAGTTTAATAGATGTCTCTTTGGATGAATAGGACATGTCATCCCTAGGCTTGGTCCAGGCTCTGTGCACAGGGTCTGTCAGTTGTTATAGCCTGGCTGCTTTGCCATATGCAGTCAGAGGGTAATGCGCTGCAGTACACTGGAGCATGTTAGTCATACTGAGGGAGGGTCCTGTGGGAGCTCTCTCAGTGAGAGAAGATACTGCTGCAAGAATTAAAGATGAGGTGTGAACAAAGCGTCATCACTCTGAGGAACTAAAAAAGCCCTTTCTTAAGTAAAGAACATTCCTGACCTGCTGCTAAGGAATCAGTAGTCAGTGATGCTTAGAAATTGTTGTTCCTCTAGCATTCTTGGATCCAAAGGCAGAGCAGTGAGAAGGCTGTGTCAGTGAAGCAGTGGAGATCTGTCCTTTCCACACTCTTGTGAAATTCCACTTGGTGCTAGCTGTACAGCACAGCCACCTGGAAGCACTTAAGTGCTGGAGAGAGGGAGAAGCCAGTTACTTGTAGCACAAAGGTAACAGTAGGAGCCGTCATGTAAGATAGAATCCCGGCCTGGTTTGGGTGTGAGGGGACCTGGAAGCTCCTCCAGCTCCAACTCCTGCCACGGGCAGGGACCCCTTCCACTAGAGCAGCTTGCTCCAAGCCCCTGTGTCCAACCTGGCCTTGAACACTGC
>JBCJKH010077065.1:0-10404 GCA_039877255.1 Loriculus beryllinus | reverse complement strand
TGTTGCCCAAGGAAGTTGCGAGTGCTCCATCCCTGGCTGTGTTCAAGGCCAGGTTGGACGAAGCCTTGGGAGGCATAGTATAGGCACAAAAAGAAGTTGTACCTGCCTGAAATCCAATGACTATCACATCATAAGACCTTGCCGTAATGCCATGCCTCCTACAACTTCTGCATACAGCAGCCCAAAGCTTTGCTCAGGATAGATGTAAAACAAACTGAAATCAATGGCAGAACTTGGTCAGAGTCACAGTTTGAATTAGAATCAGTTCCTAGAAATCTAGTTCCCAGGAGCTTGATAACACTTTGATGATTTAATAGCATAACAGCAACAAGGTCCTATCATGTCTTGAGAGGTAATATATAAAAATGATGACATGATAAGTAATTATTAAAACAATGAGAAGCTCTTGCCATATCCAGAGCTAAAATAAAATTCACCATACCTTTTTTCTGTAATGTATTCTAGGAATAGCCATTTAATCTTTCTGTGCCTCAGCTCCCTATCTGTTCAGTAAAACGCCAATATTCTATTTCTCCCAATTTTTGTGAGGTCAGAGTGAAAGTCTTTGTTGCAAAGACTCTATAATGATTTCATAGAATCAATCATAGAATCACAGAATAGCAGGTTGGAAGAGACCTCAAGGATCATGTGGGTCAACCTGTCAAGGTAAAATGTGACCTTGACTAGATGTTCTGGCGCCCTGTCCAACCAAATCTTAGAAGTGTCCAGTGCTGGGGAATCCATCACTTTCCTGGAGAGATTATTCCAATGGCTGATCTCATTGTGAAAAAATTTCCTCTGGTCTATGTATCTTTATAGAACCTAACACAATGACAGCTGGGATCTTTGCATAGAGTTGGAATATATATAGCAGTGTACAAAACCCACACTTAATGAATGTCAGTTCCTCACTGTTAACATACATACATACATTACAAAGTTAGAAATACTGAATTTTGCATAAATTTCTTTCTAGGATATTATTGCTACTGCATAGTCTGCTATTGCGGTGTCTACAGACTACTTAATTTAGAGGCTGACAGAAAGCATATTTGAGATTGAGAATTCATGCTTATGGCTCTGTATTTCTTTTACAGCATTTGATTTGTAACACCTAAAATTGTACTGGGAGCTATATTTCCTGCATCTTTATACAGCCTTAGAGCTATCATCACCACCAGACTGGACACAAAGGTTTTTGTGTAACTACAAGATTAACAGATGGGGAAGGGAGGAACTGATTTTCAATTATGTATATAAAACAATATATTTTATATTCCATGTTTATTTTTAATATGACTGAAACATTATGAAAATTGTACAAGATTTTCACCAGGTTAGTTTCTAATACTGCCCTACTATACATAAAGTGTTTTACCACACCAGTCTGTATGCACTCATTTTTCATGATGATTCTTCAGGAAGATGTGAACTTTCGACCTCCCACCTTCCCAACACAGGTTCTATTCATTAATAAAAAAAAAAAAAAGAGAGAGAACAAATAACTTACTCACATGTATGCCTAATACACATCTTGGTGGCAAAAGGCACTTAATGTGCTAGTTGCTCAAAGCTGCTCAAGAAGGCAACCCAGCAACAAGCAAACTTGCAATGAATTAATGTGGGGTTTTTGTTAAGTTTGTTCTTTAAAAAAACCCCAATGTCTTAGAGGTATAAAATACCAAATATTCACTAAATGTGATATTTTGTATTTATGTACGTCATCAATTCAGTTCTTGACATTACAGACTCACGCAAAAAAATACAAGTGACAGATATTTCACCAGGGACTATGATGACATTTTTTTTTTTTTTTTTTGCAAGTTTTGGGGTTTTAAAAAGTTTCTGATTTTTTAGTTAGACTTGGTGATCACAGAGCACTTTTCCAGGCTGATTCTATGATTCACTTAATTTTAAACTCTTTCCGTGTCTGTGGATACAGCCACCACAGTTCTGAAAAAAATTTAAGAAGTTAGGCTCTCCATATTTGTCACTGACAATCTCATAAGAAAATGGGCCTTTGATTTCCACTGACTTTAAGGGCTTGATGCCCAAATTTATTCAAAATCAGCTGAGATTTTGAACTATAAGACTGGAAGGAGCGATAATTTGTTAGAGTAAGGCAGTAGTATCTTAGATGCAAGCAGATGATGAACTTCGCAAATGTGAACTCCATTTCTGTCTATGAAGAGACACACAGTACTGTTTGACACACAGTAACTTTATGAAGTTACTGTTAACTATGCCTGTTAATAGGGAAGATATCACTGTTTTTCCTTATGGGAAATTAATTCTTGGATTTTACTGTATATGAAATCTTCAAACTCTTTCACTTTACTGTGTACCTGGCTGTAAAGTGAAAAATGAATTGATGGAGAACTAAAAATAAATTTCCTTCTTCTAGTCCCCTGACATTGACTCCCTCGCTCTTATATGAACACCAAAAAATGTCAGCATACCAAAATTACATCTCAAATTGACTGGTAATCACCAAGATGTGTGTTACATATCCAGATTATCACTTTCTACTGAGAAATGTGCTGTCTTTTCCACAAATAACTGATATATCAATCCAACCCTACATTCTGAGCTCAGTGCAGTGTTATAATC
This sequence comes from Loriculus beryllinus, assembly GCA_039877255.1. NCBI lineage: Eukaryota > Metazoa > Chordata > Aves > Psittaciformes > Psittacidae > Loriculus > Loriculus beryllinus. The sequence continues at coordinate 7,794 of JBCJKH010077065.1, read as the reverse complement.
CAGATAATCATAAATATGAAGTACATTTGATCAAATCTAGTTACAAAAGGGAGACAAACACTGTTTTAGTGTCTTTTTACTCAACTTTGAAATGGCTTAGAATATATTTGGGATAAATTAAAAAGAAAGTTAATGTGTTTTATCAAATCTGTGGTCTGGTGCCTTTTCATTGTTAATAGGCAAGCCAATCTTGCTGATTTATGCAACCTAAGCAAAAAACTGAGGTCAAATTTGCATTTCATAAATCATAGAACACACCTGCAGATGCCAAACTGCAGTATTCTACATAATATCTGCAACTTCTAAACTATGCTTATTATGACACATAACAAATAATATCAAGTTGTATTTAATTTTTAAATTGACTGTTTCTCAGATAGTAAAAATATCCACAGACAATGAGCTTTGTAATTTCCTTTGTGTTGTACTCTGTTAAAGAAAGGTGCTCAGTCTGGGATTACCATACTATAAGTGATAGCTCTAACTGCTGATATTATTTATATCCCCGTCTTCTTTCAGTGTGTAAATTTGCCAAAAAAAGCACTCAGCTTCAAGACAGGGCCAAAACTTGTAAACCCCAATCAGACATAGATGTCATTCTTTGATGTGAATGTTGGTGCTACAGAGCAATGAGTCTACTTGATTAGTGTAAGATACTCTAGACTCAGTGTGCCAGCTTACTTGTACAGTATCAGCAGTGCAGAGAAGTTAGCACAAAGCTAAGAAATGTAAAGCCAGATGATGCTCCATCTACTGCTCCTTTTGTACACGTTGACCTGACCTGTTAGGCTGCAGTACATCTACGTAGCATTTCGTGTAATACCAACACATTTAAGTCCACCTTGTTTACCTAACTGAAAATCCCAAGGGTTACAACTTTTAGCTTCCCCTAGAACCAAAAAATTGGGATCACTGATACTTAGGGGTCAATCTACCAATGTATACCAAGAATATTTCTTGCACCTCCCTTATATGTGATCTGGGACACACACATGTAGCTGGAATATCCATGAGTGACATCTCCTCTATCCCTCCCTGGCTTTCAGAAAGCCATACCTATAAATCTGTCCTCTAAAGCAGTGTATTCGGTTCCCATGCAGGGAACTAACTGCTTAGGAGCTTTATGTGTTAGCTTAGTCAGTGCCTGCCTCAGGGTGAAAACTCCCACTGAAAAACTACAGTCTAACATTGAGATTCTGAAACTTCTCAGGGCTTGAATTGTCTAAGTCGTTATGTAGAATTGGACTGGAAATTTTATCCATTTTTTTTTTTTTCTGTTGTTGTATGAAATATTACACAGAAGCTTGTAAAAGCAAAAACAAAACAAAACCAAACCAAATAAACAAACAAAAAACCCAAAACCAAAAAACACCAAACCTTCTCCCCCTCGCAAACCCAGAAAACTTGATACACAAGCTGTGGATGATTAACCTTGGTCTCATAATCCGCTACCTGATTTGTTGGTCATTACATATCAGATTTGTGGACTCACTAGCTGACAGTAGGCACTAAAAGGTAAGCACTGGTAGCTTTTTAAGCATGGTCTCCAGTATCAGAGACACCAAAGGTCAATTAACAAGACGACTGCTGAGCTGAGATAGTGATGATGTGAAGAGAAGTTGTTACTTTCTTAGGACATGAGGGAGTCTTCCCTGCTAAAGCACAGTAATCTATATAGACAGGATGGCCTAAGTCTGAACAAAGGCAAAGTAGTGCCTTGAAGCCTCAGGACATCATTTCCCTTGTTCTCAAACTCAGTACTAAGCACTTGAGGCAAGGTTGAAATGTTAATGCAGGAGGTAAAGAGGGTCTCCCTCTTTCTCTGGCTTGTCTTTCAAGGGATCTTCTCCCAGATTTCCATTTGAATTCTGGGGAGGAGATACATCAATACAGTCTTTCAAAAATAAATGAGGCCACAGGCACCCACTGACTACACTCTATTTAAAACTCTCTTGTAATGCTTTGGTTTAGCCAGTCTATAGGTTCTTGTACTGTACAAAATCCCTACTGAGTAACAGCAGTGTTACTTAGAGAGGTGCTATATCAGCACTGCAGGGATCCCAAAAGTCATTGCAGGCCAGCAGGTGACTGACAAACTGCCAGTAATGATCCATTCACTACATACAGGTCTAGATAGAGATGACACAGATATACGGATAAGACAGAGGTAAAGATCTGGAGATGATAGAGATAAATGGTGACACTGACAGTAGAAGAAGGAAAATCAGAGAAATCAGAGTGAATATTTAAACAAATATATCTGAGAGTCATCTAGGGAGAAGCAGCAGAGTCTAGCTGCTCAGACACTGTTTTATAGGAACCCTGAAACTACAATCTTGCAGTAGTAAGCAAGTGGGTTGTGAAAGCAAATGCAACTGCCTGAGATCCTTCTCAGTGCTACAGGATTTAGGAGACCTGGACTCAAGTATCTTCTCTATATTAGAAGAACTAGAAAATTACTTTGAATCCAAGCTTCATGCACAAATTCCTGGTACTCAAAAAATAAATATCATACCCCATGTCTCTTTTAGAAAAAGTTTAGGTCTATGCATACATACAGGTATGATTGTTGGTTTTGTTTTTTTTTTTCTGAAAGGGCAAATTATTGCCTAAATGTCCATAGGACTTTGTACTGAATTAACTCCAACTCGTCAAAAAAAATCTTGTCCTAATCATTACAGACAATGCTATGCAAAGTCCTACAGTCAGGCATTGCTGAAGGCACCACTCTGGTGCATGCTACTTTGCATTCATGCCACTATAAACTAAAGTAGCATGGGAAATTCTTTCAGAATGGCTGAAATATTTTTCAGCTTATAACAAAAAATCTTGCTTTTTTCTAAGGCAGGATTTTTTTGCATCATATTAATAGTAAACGTGTCTTATAGAGACAAGTCATCATATATGAACTCTGTAACTATGTTTTAGGAAAGAACTTTCTTCTTTCGCATATATTTAGAGTTGTAGCTTAAATCCAGTGACTCCTCACATGCCTTGAAAATTAGTCTGATGATGCAAACTAGGTCTGAGATTTGGGGGGCAAAAGGGGAAGACGTGGGGAACCAAAACTTGTTAAGTTTTACAGGGTGATTCTCCAAAAGTCACCGTATCTCCCTAGAAGTTATAGCAGGAGCCAAGACTAGCTACATGGTCTTTAGGCATTTTAACGTGAGAAATCGTATGAAGTCCTCTACCTGTACGGACCTGACAAGTTCCTTGAATGACAGGTGAACCATTTACCATTGTCTGTGTATGCAGTATAGGAATAAAATCCTACTCTTATCAGAAATGAGTTAACGTCTTTATTTTTAATTGGGGGAATATATTTTTTCTGTAAAGAGGCAAAACAGAATGAAAAGTCTAGAACCCAGAGGAGCCTGGCTCCATTTACATTTACATTTGACAGCCCCAACCAAATCCTCTTCACATCAGAGGCTGAATTCTTCCTTAGCAACAAGACATGACACCTGACTGTAAGGGCAGGGATGTTAGGAGATGAATCCTGTTCTCAGCCAAAGATGACCCAGGGATGTACAACAAAACATCTGAGAAACATCAGTGCACATACCTACACTGCCCAGACAGAGTTCTTTGCCATGGAAGCAATTGAATGGATGGATGGGTGAGTAACCAGAGCCGTTGTCCTGAAGGCTACCTACAGAATGGAATATGGTGCTCTTGGCTTATTTTTAGTATCCACCTTTATGACCTTTGGGGAGATGCTCTTATAGATGTCACTCAGCGTTGCTTGCTCAGATGACTGCCTATGTTCTTGGCTCATCTCTCTAGCGCAACTGCCTTGGAGGAAAATAATAACCTATGTTTGCTTGAACCACCTGTTGCCAAGTTCAGAGTCCTGTTGTCACTAAGACTGTATCTCTCAAAATAAGAATTTTTCTTAGCTTTCCTGTCTCCTAGTACTAATATGAGCTGACTCACAACCAGCTTGCCTGGCATCTGAGCAGTCCATCTTCTCAAATGGGAGGAATTTTCTTTGAACATGCTTAAGAGTCTTTTTGTCACATTCTAAATACAAGCAGTTTACTAAATTTTAATTATACAGTCCTTTGGAAAATGCACTATAAAAATAACTACTGCCAAATTGATTTATAGAAATGAAAAGTATCGAGGCTATCATTTCTGTTTAGTAAGCCCCATACATGCCTGGCAGACAGCAAAGCAGAATGTGTGTACTGGATGGTTTCTCAGATATGTCCTATTTCTGAAGAGCTTGCCTTTTCTCACAGTGTTGTGTGTTACTGACATTTGCCAGTCTCATTGATTTAGAATTACTTATCACTTGCCTTTTAAAGCAATAAGTACTTTCTAGCAATGCATAGAGCCATTATGATTATTCTCCTGCTGGTTAATTTAATGTTAACAATACTTTTCACAACCATAAGAAAGTCTTGCAGCTAATTTGTACACAAATGAAAATCATAATGACCTCATTCAAAAGGTTGTTATACGTCTCCACATTTATACATCTCCAGTCTTCATATACCTTCCTGTGCACGGTGTTTGTATAACTGAGGGTATTCAGTGGCTTGCCAGTTAATATAATAACATTCCTGAAGTGTTTCAGACAACACACAGTGTAGAGATTTGCTAAAAACTGATTTCCAAAACCTGTTTGGTTTGGTGGTTTTTTGATGGAGAAAATATATTGGTACTTGATTGTTTTTTGGTGGGTGGAATATAATAGGCAGTTTATTTTCTTCTTTGAAAAAAACTGAAACAGTCAACTCCATGCCCAAACTTTGGCTTCTCCCACGCCCTACCCTTGGCTTATTAACTCTTATTCGCCGAGAATTACAATTACTTTTCTTTTCTTTTTTCTTTATTTCATGGACTGTCCCTCTTCCCACTGTTTTCATTATCACATCTCCATCATTTAAATTTTGTTTCCAATTAAAGAAAGGGCTGTAAGCCTAGAAAGGGCTGTTAGCCTAATGGTAGAGATTTTGCTAATTATGGAATCAGAGCTCTCATCCAACCACAAATCTGGTAATATGACTTGAAAAGAATTTTCCTATTTATTAAAACAGGGCAATTTTTAGTATTTTTCTATAGTTATCATATAATTCTGTGATTTTTCATGTGCATTGGTTGAAGCAGCCCACTACCTCTGCCATCATTCAGGTTGCTCAGATTTTTTTTTTTTTTGTCATTATATTAAACCTCAGTTTGAAAGGGATTATTTTACTTCTATTTCAGTTCTATGATACTTTCCAACGAATCTTTCTAAAGAGATTCTTGCCAGAAGGTTGTATAATTCCCCTGTGATTCAATATGCGTTCCTCCCTCTTTCCAGCTTACCTTTTAAGTTGTTTTTACAAGTTCTCTAGATACACCAAAGGGTCCACCATTTATCTACAAGTCCTTTTGAAGCATCCTCAGTATTGTTCATTCTCATCTACTCTGTGCTTGCAGTTTTGCAGATAACACAAAATTTGTTGGTTTTTAATATCTCTGCCATGTGTCATCTCTTTTCTCCTGCTCCAGTCTCCTAAATTCTGTAGCAGAACGGATCAACTTAGAAACCCTGCATGCTTTACAGCAAGGAGATACTGACACCCGTCAATTTTAAATACTATTTCAAGTTTCCCCAGAGACCAGGATGGCAGTCACAACCTTGATGAGTGCTGCCTCTATTGAACGCTACATTTCCTCTAGCACATTGGGAAACCTGAGCCTTCATTTTCTTTCCACACTGGATATACTCAAATTGTCACAGCACACTCTATGACATGGAAACAAAGAACACAGAAATTAATGAACACAGTGAAATTAAAGTCCTCTTAGATATCCAGTCAGATTCTTCTTGTTCTTGTAGATGGTAAAGAGTGAATGTTTTGTTTGACAACAGTTGCTGTTTTGGAGAGAAAAAAAAAAAAATAGTCAGGACAGGGAAATGATTAAATCAACCCATATCAATTTTTCTTCCTTAGTGGATTTTTCTGTTTGGTAGGCAAATAAAGGTCAGTTAAACAACACAGTCCTACTTTTAGCCTTCACTTTTGGATTCTTGCAAACAGACTTGCAAATCCAGGCAGAGCAGACAGTGTGTGGTAACTTGTTTCTGATCAAGATAGATTTTTGCATCTTCATTTACTCCTCCACTGTTTGTTCCTCAGGAAAATGAACTTTGAAATGAGGAGACAGAGCAGAAAATGTACAGGGTAGGAACATGGGCTGGGAGATGGATGAAACAAGCCTCTCCGCTGTACTGTTTTCAGTCTTAAGGTAAAGATGTGTCTTTCTTTAAAAGCATGTTCATGATATTACATATAATGTCTTTGAAGTTCAGATGTTGAAATTTTAATATAGTTTATTTTGTTGGGTTTTTTAAATCCTAGAAACAATATTTGAAACATGTTTCAGTATGGTTCTAATGAGGAGTAAATGGCTACAATTCCTTATGTGATACTTATTCAGGAATACAGAATTACTAATACTGAGTAATTAAGGAATATTTTAGGGATGGAAAATAGAGACTCACAGTTATGTATCTAGAAAGTCACTTAAGTTATCTTTTCAGATTCAAGGGATGAATAAAGAATTTATAATTCAACCCTGTGTCTGAGTTTTGATTTCAACTCCCTTCAGAGGTTTCTTTTTCTTTTCCTCACTGCTGCCTAGCTTTACCCAGCAGGTATTTCCCCCGGCCTAAGGTTCTCAGCAATCATCCTGGTTTCCAGTGCTTGGAGAAAAGTCTGCAGGAGGAACCACTTAATTGCTCTTTTAACAGCACCAGCTGGTTCTGGTAAAAGCATCAAGTCTCCAAATCCCACTGAAAGTTGCAAGCTTTTTTAAAGGAGTTTGCAAGAAGGGACCAGCCTCAGAATAGGCTCATAATTCTGGGACAGGGAGAAAAATGAGAGAGGATACTTTATCTGACTTTTCAGTGTTCTGTGGGTTCTAAATTAAGAATAATAAAAAAAAAACAGTCATAGAAAGCTGATTCCGTGGGAGGTCTGAGTGAAATAGCTTATAGCAGAAAGCAGAAGCCTTTCAGGAAATGTGCCATTCCATCTGCATTAACTCTAGCCTCTCTTGAGTTATTGTTATTAAGCTTTCTAGATCTGGTGACTGATAAAATGAGCTACTAAAAGATTGTCTTGTCCAGGACCATTCCAGGAATGGCAGTGCAAGCTGTTGAGGGCTCTTGTGCATACAATGGTGCTTCTGTGAGAAATATATGGTATAACACTGGTGGCATTTTGAAGTGTTGTTTAGCATCAGAGTAAAGGTTTACACAGCATACATAATATATAGCTCTGGTTGCTAAATGCCTGCTGCCAGCGTTTCCTGATGTCAACAATGGCTGCCATTGTTTAGCTAACTTAAAATCTTTACAAATATAGCTGTGAAATTCTTTCCTCAAATGCAAATTGAATGGCCCTAATAAATACGCTGAGCTTTTCTGACATATGAAATTCCATTTACGATTGCAGGAAGAGGTTTGTTAACATAGCACTCAGAGCTATTCAGACCTAGTGAGGCAGGAGGAGATTTAAAAGTACTCAACCTGGACTGATTGTGTTCCTGCTAAATTCAGTCTCCCATTCACTTTGATGACCAGAACAGAAATTACTTAGTAGCACACACTGAAGTGATGCACCTGATGGAGAAAATCCTGGAGAGTTGCCCTATAAAGCTAATCAAGTTACTTGCTCATAGCTGTGCCGTTGGCTTTGAACCATCAAGGTTTTGTCCTTCACTTTTCTAGTTTTCCAGTACCATTTCCAGACAATCCTTTCAGACAGAAATCACCATTTGGTTGGTTTGGGG
>JBCJKH010077052.1:0-11662 GCA_039877255.1 Loriculus beryllinus | reverse complement strand
TAGTTCTGCCTCTCTTAATGATGTGGATACTCAGCTGTTTGGGCTAAAGATATTTTCTTCTGTTGAGATTTTGCATCATTATCCCTCCTCCCAGCAGCACATAACTCAGAAGAAATAGGGTTGCAAAATTTCATCCACTTTTTTTTTCTAATTCAAAAACATCTGAAATTGCCTTTAGCAGTTTTTATACAACAGAATCTAACACGAAGTATCAGATTCTCTCGCTGAATTCTTTAGCTTAAGTGTTTACACGTAATGTCCATTTGGGAGGTATAGTTCAGGTCAATCAAAAATTGCATTTGATGCAGTAATTCCTGGAAGTGAAAGTGTATATTACATTGTTTTAATGGGAAATCATATGCGGTGAGTAGAATGATACCTTACAGTCTCAGAAGTCCATTACTTGGAGGACATGAAGAAATTATTTAGTTACAATATGAATGGTTTTGTCCTTCCAGAAGCATTCAAGCCCAAACTCAAATACTGAAATAAAAGTGTTCTTTCTTTAATATCAGCACTGCTTTACTCTTGCCAAAATCTAAAGAAAAGCCATCAACTGTTTATGAAAAAAAAAAAAAAAAAGAGTATGTTTCGCATATTTCTGGTGTAAATGAAACCTGAGAAAAAACTCTCAAGTGTTCTTGCACAATACTCTGAAGTGTTGAGTGCTTGTCCTAACTCAGTTACAGATTTAAAGGCAGCAAAAGGTAAAGGCATGTAGTTCTCCTACATGCATTACCCAACATGACACATTTCTGGTTAAGCTAGGTGGCTACAATATTGTGGTCATATAGATCCCACTACAAGACACCAACTTACCTATACAGCCAATTTGCATCTGCACGTATTTTCTTGTTCTCATATTTAGATTTTTGACTCATGCTGTTCAGTTATTTCTCACACAGAACTTTGCAGGTGCACATTTGATCAAAGTATAAAGGCCATCCTATTTCCATTTCTCCTTGGTTGTGTGCTTTCATGATAATTCCTTTTTTCTCCTTTCAGAAAAGAAGCTTAGCTCACAGTAAATATCCCCTTGCTCATTTTATGGGTTTTGGTCTTAGCCTTTGTGAAACTGAAATTTCATCTCAACTGCAGCATCCCTCATCTACCAACGTAATCAGCGATCTGCTGCTTTAATGTTCTGTTGATTCTGGAAAAATGAGAACAATGACCTTTGTATTAATTAGTTAGCCCAGAGAAGCTACTAAGATGGAAAGTGTGTAACTTATCAGGGCATTGGGTTGCATATTCTACCCATGTCTTATGTTAATTATTGCCTCAGAAAAATATTTTGCTGTACATGCTAGTAGCCTTCTAATTCCAAGTTTAGTTTGGGCACTTATATATATCCTCTCAATTTTATTTAATGTTTTTTAAATTTGGGTGAACTAGAGCATTAGAAGCTGATCAGTGGATTGTGTACATGGTGCTGAGTGATTCACTATGTGTCATTCTTGTGACACATTCCCTTTTTATTTTTTCATAATATAAAGTTAAGCCATTATCCATGTCATTACAATAAAAAGCCTTCTCATAAACATGCAAATTGGATCTTTTCAACATGCAAATTGTGCCTTTTCAGATACCTCAGCAGTGTATCTACCTGAACTCTATAACAACGAAAATGCAGCACACTTCTTAGTAAGTACACTTGTCAGGTTCTCCACTCTCAGCCCTTACCAGCTCTCCACTCTCAGCAATGAAAATGCCCAGAGTCTAAGTGCTATTCTTGGCCAAGTCACTGGTTCCTTAAGGCCCTTCACAGGTGACCATTTTGCTCTGAAAATATATTATTTTCAAGTTATTACTTGAAATGTTATTTGGCAGTGCAGCTATCACCGAGATTGTCAGGTAAAACTGAAGCTGTCAGCCTGAAAGCACAGTCACACAGCCAGTACTGCACAGATAGAGAGTTGAAACTGCATGAGCTTCCATTGCAACAGGGCCTATCTATCTGTTGCATCACCTGCTCCGATAAAACATTCTGGGAGCAGGTGTCTGCAAATGGAGCAAAGATTTCTTAGAAGGTGAGTAAAAACCTCATGGATGTGTCCATCACAAAATTGCCAAGGGCAACAAAGTTAGTTTAAAAACTTGCTTATCTACATGTTTTCATTAATCTAGTGGCTTTTTGGCAGAAGTTGCCCAAAAGATCTCTTTTGACTCCCTGTTTCCTCAGAAAATACATATAATATCAATACAGAAAGTTCAGGTCCCTCATCTGTCACCTTTGGTTAAGAAAAATATTTCAGGCTACAAAAAACCAAAAACTTTTTCACTTTATTAATGTTGAAAGCATATTTTTCTGCTCTCTCTCAGTTTTCAGAAATCTGTCTGCATCAGGATTATATTTTGTCTCCTCTCTGAAAGAAGTCTTCTACCCATAGTCTTGGGAGAGGGTCCTTCAGTGAAAATAATCCCTAGAAACTGGCTCTAAATCACAGAGCTCTGTGAATGACTTGCAATAAATAGCAGGAAGATCAAAGGAGGATTAGAGGCTGGCTGTGAAGAACATGAGCAGGAATGACAAAAGGAAAGGCACTAGTGTTAACTTAGTTATGTTCCCACTGTGAAAATAATAAAGGAAAAAAACCTTCCCTTTATTCATATTTGTTGGATCCATTGCCTAGTAGAAGAGCTCCTTGTATTCCTATGTTACTATTGTCCTGTAGTCCTATACACCAAATAAGAAGAGACTTCTGCAGAATATTCGCGTTCATGGATGAGTAGATTATATGTCTAAAACTCAAAGAATAGGCAGCTGGAATTTTAAATGTTCTGTTAAATATAGTAACATCTTAAGATTTAGCAAAATACACACATAAAACAAAGTAGAAAATCAGACCTTCTCCATAATTATTATTTCTCTCCTTGACTTTTCCTCTTTCTTTTTGACATATCCGTGTTTGTTCCAGCTTCCTCTAAGGCACATTTAGCCAAGGTGAAATAATAAACAGCACCTTTGTTCTTTAGATTAATGAACACTGACTAGCTTTCCCTTCTTTTCTTGTCTGCAGAATTAGATAATTGCCTATTTTAAAGTCATCTCTATCTTTTAATCTATACTTTCACAGTTGTGTCCTTCAAAACTTGATTCACAGCAAAATGGGTTTGAGTTTAGACATATTCTCAGATGTGCTGCCATACATTGCTGTTAAATTTAGGTGATTAACACATTATATTTCATTCACTGTCCTACCAGTTTATGGTGATAGTCTCCTATTATGTGTAGCCAAATTATGTAGCATGACCACTTCTGCTCACAACAGGGCACCAGGGTCTAATAGATTGTAGGTGGTCTAGGACTAGTGGCTAGTGAAAGCATAAAATAAGCTGAAGCTCCCACATGGCTGTCGTGACCAGGTTTCCTAAGTGGAGCACAGGGAAGAGAAGCAGAGGGGGAGAAAAAGGGTGAGAAGCTGTGATGAGGGCAGAAACCCACACTTGGAATTGGGAAGTTAACCCAGGCTGCCTAATGTAGACAAAGTACTCATAAGGCCTATATGCAATACCTGGCTGAGTACCCCTCTATGGGATTATATTGTACTTCCTACATCAACTTTCATTTGATAATCCAGAAATGTATTACAAAGGCAGTCTTTGTATCTCTCCTCCTTAGGAAAACAGCAAACTGGAACAATGGTTCCTTATCATTGACCCACTTATCTTTATTGCCAACACAGTAGAGTAGTGGGATAGCTGAGACTAGAAAGTAAAGATCAAATGAGTTCAAAGAAATTAATCATCATTTTCCCTTTGACTTCAGTGACCAAGCAAATAGTCAGGATTTCAGCTCAAATCAAACTGCTGCTTTGCATCATGACAGAACCTCAGTCCTCTGACAGAGATTAAGAGATCTTCCCCAAAATATTTTCTTTCATGATGATGTCAAAGAACAGAGCAAACTAGGAACTTAGAAACAAAAGAGTGCTCAAATGCTGTGTTTTAAATATATTGATTTATGCCAAGAAGTTCTTTTGAAGCTCATCCAAGCCTTAAGTCATTTCCTTGTATGCAGGCCTTACAACTTATAAAATGCAATTGCTATGAAATGTAAACTCTGGCTGATATCAGTAAGACTATTTAGGTGGATAACGGATGTCAAATGCAGTTAAACTTGTTTCTGAAATAAGAACTAAAAATCTGCTAAACTGAGTAATACAAGAGATCCATCCAACTCATCAGTCTGTCTTGAAAAGTGGCTTGTAACTGATGCTTGGAAAAATGGGTGCACACAGGATAAATATTCCCCTGGTGCTTCTGTGACTGCTCACTCAGCTCCTGCTTAGATTTTGGCTAAACCAGGTTACGCTAAGGCCCGATGCATGCTGAGAGCAGAACCATTAGGTCAAACCTAGAGCATCAGATAGGCAGGAAAGTGGCAAAAGGGCCATCATGCAGCTATGATAACCTACAATTTCTGTCTTATCTAGCCATTATCTTTTGTCTGGCAGTTTCCTCAGAATCCATTAACTTATGGAAATGGTATGGACCAAACCTCCATCTGGAAGGTATAAAACATTAGCTTACTGAAAAGTCCCACGTTAAATGGACTTCTGAGGCTTCATGCTTCCCAACGTGATACAGGGGAAGCACTCACCATGGCAGAGTAGGAAGGATTAGCACTCTCACCACTGGATAAGTTACTAATTATTTTCTTTTGCTCATAGATGCATGATATTGAGAGGTATAAATGATGAAATCTTATTACTTGAATAGTGAATAAGTGAATTAACATGATAGACTAGTGTGCACAACAGGGGATTGAGCTCCTTTTTTTCTTGTTTATTATATATCTTAATGAGGTCATGAAAATAAAATTAAATCCCATAGTACATTGCCCTGTAAATTTAGGAGATCCAAATGGACCTTGACATACCTCTTGTTCAGCTTTAAGAGTGCATTTCCTACCTCAGATGTTGCATCTAGATAATTGTCTTTACCAGATGCAAAAGGATGTGAACCTGTTTTGGCCTCTGCATTATCCTGTGACAATGAATCATGCAGTTTAGTTATTTATAATGTGAAAATAATATCTCTGGATAGAAAACAATAAGTGAATTGTAAAGCAGCTTGCTCAGTCAGACATGCTGTGGATCATGTTACAATGCCAGGGCCATGGCAAATACCACAGACCATGCTACTGAGAGCAAAGGATATGCATTAACGATGATCTAGTTCCATGTTCTTGCTACTAGTAGCCTACTAAAGTGTGATGGGAGCCACATTTTGTATATCCCAATAGAACCTATGCCATGAAGAGGGACGGGGGAGACATCTCAGGATGACATCTCAGCCCACAGCTGTGGTTACATCATTAAAATTGACAGTGACTCCAAGCACAATGATCAGCAAATTGTTCCACTAGGCAGCTCAAGAAAATTACCTGAGGCTCTCTTCAGTTATGCAAACAGAAACATGACTTGGTGGAGTAATAGCGAATGCTACCTATTTTCTTTATCACAGATTTAAGAAAAAATATTATGTCTTGAAGTACAAGCATTTCCTGGTAGATGTTTTAGAGAAGGAAAAGTGACAAAGAATTCTGACTTCTCCATATGCTGGCAGCCATGTAAGAGATTTATAAAGGAACAAAAGGTATTTTGATCTCTTTACTGCCCTTATAGAGTAGGAGAGGCAGTCTTAGGAGATGGTAGCATTAGGACGCTTCAAACAGAGAAAAAATGTTCGAAAGAAGGCAAGTCAGAAAGTAAATGTTTCTTCACTCTGCCTTTCTAGTCTTGCTACAGTTAGATAGCTACATGACTCACATATTCAGAATCTTAATTTTTTTTTTCCCTGTGACATTGTTGCAAGCAAATTCATAAATATATACTCTCTCTGTGAAGAAAAAATAAATATACAAAAGTGCAACTTTAGAAAGTGCAGGTAAGCAAATTTGTGGTTAACAATTGAATTAGGATCACACCAGGAACTTATAATACATTGTCCTGGTGTTTCCACATTACTGGGAGCTGATATTTCCTACTTTGTCAGAGAACCAGGATTTAAGTTAGTCAGTCAGGTTTGTTGGCATGACAAATTTTGCAGGTTGACTCTGTACCTATTATTCACATGTGTTTCACATCAGGCTTTTAAAACCTCAGGGTTTCTGCGTGATATTACATGAAATGGCTGAGCTAATATAACAGTTTCCTATGGATCAGTAGGCTGCCCCATAAGAAACGGTTAGAGGATTGAGGGGATTTCAGCTCTTGCTCCTGCTCTTGCCTCTCTCCTGTCAGACCAACTGCCAAGCATGGATAACCCCTTTCACCCCTGTGGCTGTGCTGCACTGCTGTGATCATCTGGACAGAATCTGCAGCAAAGCTTTGCAGTTGCAATCCAAATGATTTAGGAACAAGCAAAAAGGAAAACAAAAGGAGCAAGGCAAGAGGCAGATATCGCTGCCAAATATACTCCCTGGCATTACAGTTTAAATTTTTATACTGTGATTCCAAGTTTTGTTTGGTTATTAGTGGCTTTCCTTGCTGCCAGCAGGTCTGACTGTCTGCTCCAAAGTCTCCAGTTCTATGTATATTTGAGACTGCTCAGAGTTTGTTTAATCATCTGTAGCTCCTTAGCTGTTTGTAAGGAGACAGGAGGCCATAGCAATGTCAAAAGGATTTACGGAAATACGCAGAAAGAGCAAACAATCTATTTAAGCCATATGACCCACAACTAGCAAGCAGAGATTTATATTTAAATTGATGCTTCATTTAAATTGATATTTAATTCTGTAACAACAAAATATTCAACCTTATCAACTGGAATCCCAAACATTCAGCAAGGGCAAAATAATCCATGTAGATTAAGAGTTTTCCTCACATTCCTGATGAATCTTAAAACAGAAGGACAACAAGCTTTCAAATGCCTGTGTCAGAGTTGTACAATTCATTCAAACAAAAAAACCTACTAGACTGCAGAAGCCATGGCAATGTCTCATGTACATCCTTAGCACCTAGGTGTCCTGACACACAATGTGTGCCTCTGAGGAAAAGGTTCTTTTGCAAATGAACAAAATACCTTCTCAAATTCTGAAGCCAGCTATTAGCCAGCCTGTTCCTGTAAAAAAAAAAAACCCAACCAAACAAAACAACCAAACACCTGATCTCATCTCATCTTTTTCTCCTTTGTCCAGAAAATGTGAAGTGCATTTGGAGTCTCAGCAGGAAGTATAAGATGGAAAGGGTTACTCAGAGCTGGACATGAATATTCCTTCATGGCCTCTTCATCAGAGCCATTGAACAGTTTTGCTAATTTTGTACCTTATTCGTATCAGCTATGCCTAACATGAAGTACCAGGTTGCAGTCACATACTGTTCCCCAAAATACATTAGTTGACTTTTCTTTTACAGAAATAGTAGAAGTAAAATCTCTTTAGCAGTCTAACTACACTGGCCATCACAAGAAAAAGAAAGATGCTACTGGTGCATCCCATGACAATTCTCAAGGTGTCTTAGCTCTGAGTGGTATTGTGAAACCTGAGAAATCTGTATCTATACATGTAACTTCCTGAAGATATGCAATATAAGATGCACTCACATACAAGACCTTGTATAGGAGAAAGTACTAATGCACAGCAAGTAAACGCAGATAACCAGTGCACAAGCAAGAGTAGTTTACATTCTTGACTTCCCATGAACCTAGACAAAGATACCTAATCAAAGTAACCAAAGTAAGTAGCTGCAACACATATTTATTGTCTCCTCAATACCACTAACAGCAAGTTTTGAGACTATTTTGAAAGAAAACATAAGATAATCAAATTCCTTTGGAATTTTTCTTTTTTGCATTTTTATGCCATTTTTGTTACCAAAAGGAAAGTAATTGCTAGTATTCTTTCTGGCCTACGCATAACTGTAAGTTGCGGGGTTTGCTGTTTTGCATTATTAAGAACTATAAACCTGGGAAGAATTTAGTGAGATCTACTAGCAGGAAACAACAGCATCCCTGTTTGAACCCCAAAGCAGAGAAGTTGGCAATTCTAAAATATTTGTCATTAAGATGCTTCATTTTCTCCCATTTTTTAAATTTTATTTTCTTTCTTTCACCCTGTCAAAGCCATTGCAGCTTAAAAAGGCACAGTGGTGGTATTCAGATCTAACATCCAACCTGCCTGTCTAGGAAGATGGTACTTGCAGTAGCAATTACGTGGATGATTTGGGGTTTTTCTCTAAGGGAAGAAAAGCTAGCTTTTTTCTGGCTAAATAAGGCAATATGTTCCTTTTTTGAATAATAATAATAAAAAAAGTTATTATGCTGTAAAAATTTCCAGAGAGCGCCTCTGATCGCCTTAATATGTCTCACAGCAGGCAGTGAGGAGGAATTTGTAGGACCTATAACAAGTTTACCAAGACACACTCGCTGAACAAATGTATCCCTGTGAATGGTTGGAGGAAATGGCAGATTGCTGCACTGCTGTATCCAACACACGGCCTGCTACAAGCAGCCATGCTGGGTGAGATGTTAAAGTCGCAATTCTCTGTCTAAAGAAGCTTATCTTGTATTCAGATGGACTCTGCCTGTCTCAGTATCTAGTGAAACGTTGGGGACAAATGGCATTGGTTCCTATTATATAATAGCTTAGCTTCTGTGACCATTATATTCAGGCAGGGAATAAGACATGCTAAGTCTTTGAAGATTTCAAGTTGGGCTTGCAGCTATCACTCCAGCTGAGCTCCAAACTTAGAGCAGGTTTTTCAGTGGGCGTTGCAAAGCTTCCCTCCGCACCAAAACCTGCTTGCCTACAACTGCTGCACACAGCCAGGCAAATTTTCTTTTAGCTGTTGTAAATGACATTTACGTACCTCTGGCCTATGCGTGTTTGGCATTTCTCTGCATCACCATATATGAGACAGAGGGTGTCCTTGCTGGCAGCTTGACTGCAATCATAATGCCTAAAATGAAGACCCTGATGGCAGACGTCGTCCTTCCAATGAACAAGAAGTTTGTGCTGAAGTAAAAGTCACACCTCAGTGAAAAATAAAACTGGAGAATAGCCAACAGGAAAGTGCAAATAGCCCCATCCTAAATAAATACAGGTTTTTTGTCAGAATCTACTGTGAAAAAAAGGGAACTACAGAAGACTTTAATTAAAGGAACATAAAATAATAGGGGAAATTGTAAAGCAGAATGTGTGAGAGAAATACTGTTGCTATTAACACCAGATCTGAGCTTTCTAGACAAATGAGCCTGGCCTCACTTCAAGACTCTTGAAAGAACATGGTGTCCAGCAACATTGTTTTCGATATTTTAAAAATGGGGTAGAGTTCTAAAAAATTAGCAACTGCTTTGTGAACCTGAACAAAAGGAGGCCAAATTTCTTTGGAATAGCTGGTCCTAAAAATGGCTTTACAAGCACTTTTACTCCCTGCTTTATAAAAATTCCCAATTCTACTTGCAGTCTTTTAGCATCCAATTTTCCAGTGCTTACTGGAAATATATGAAAGTCAATCTACAAGGATGGAGCGTGTCCTCTTACACAAATGCTTTTAACTTCTACCTGCAGCTAAGGATATTTTCCATCTAAACTTTCACACCAGTGAATGATTTCTATCATAAAGCAAATTATTCTCTCCTTCAGAGACTAAGAATGAAACAGAAGTCTTATAGCATCAAGGAAGCATCACTGTCTTCCTTGTAGAGCTGGTCTGAAGCCTAGCAATGGTCACTTCAGAGAGATCAAAGCACTTGGGACTTAGAAGTAGTGTTCAGAAGGGAAAACAGATGAGTGAGTCAGCTGCCTTTGAAAAAAGATACGCCAGCATGGATAGGGCCATCCACATGTTTCAATAATAAGAAGCAGCAAAAACATATCACAAAGGTGGTAAATAGCAGTCCTCCCAATAAATAGCTCTGGCAAATCACTGAAGTGAGAGATATACATTTAAACATTTTTTTTTTTGTCAGTGGCTATGAGGTATGTCCATAATGTAGGGAGCCAGATCTGATAGCTCCTAACTTCTAGTGCATTTTCACTCATATTTTTATCTCTCAAGGCAGATATACCATCTCCCACTAATATAACTTGAGCTCCATTCTTCCTATTGCTATAAACCGTGAGATTTATTTAACATCATAGCTACTGTATTTGATTGCAATTGTCTTTTTACAAGGGGAACCAAAAAATCACTGTCTGTAAGGACAGTAGGCTAGTTCAGTTTAAAGGTACTAGATTGGGCTGGAGCACCCCATCCTAATATTTTTTCTAAAAAATAAAAAAATTAAAATATATATACATTTTTTTCAACCAGCTTAGCTATAACTAGTTGAAGAGCTGAAGACTACAAAGATGTATTGGTACGACTGCCTTATGTAACATCACGTAAGACTGCAACTAGCTTTCATTAGTACAGGGGATGTATTTTTAGGTAGCTTGATTCACGGCATAACTATGACAACACACTTCAAACAGCTGAAAATAAACCGATATTCCTATAAACAACTTCAAAACAAAAAAGGGCAGAATTCAGGCTTTTCATAGTAGATATTGCAACTCAGCAGTGCCCGGGCTAGCTCACAGAATTTGAAACTGCTCTCCCCAATGTGTGTCTGTATTTACTCTCTGTTCCTACCTGCTGGTCTCAAAACCAATGCCAAACTTCCTTAGGCTATTTGTGATCTATACTTAAAATCACATATAAACAAAATTTACAGCATTCATGGTTCATGTGAAATATAATCACTTCTGCTTATTAGGAGAGAACATGCTTTTGTCTATTTTCATGAAAACAAAATAATGTAATACCACCTAGTGTTGCTAACTAGCTGACAAGGCAAAGGACTAAATCAAGATCTGTTGTCTCAATAAACATGTAAAACCACAGCGGAGAAAGATTATCACAGTCTGGTTTTCATCAGTGTAGGAGAGCACTTATTCTGCCAGAATTTCACTTCTCCTACCTTTGGCTAAGAAAATAACTCCTTTTATTTGTTATGCTGTACGCCTGGGACTGCAGCATGTGCTCCTGGGTTTCACATTCCTGAAAACAGTCTCCATGTCTCATCAGAAATGTGATAGAAACATGAGAGCAGCCACAGGGACATTCAATAACATTTAGCCCTGCAAAGTCACTATGCACCCCGGCAGAATT
The DNA here is from genome assembly GCA_039877255.1 of Loriculus beryllinus. NCBI lineage: Eukaryota > Metazoa > Chordata > Aves > Psittaciformes > Psittacidae > Loriculus > Loriculus beryllinus. Next base: position 563 of record JBCJKH010077052.1, on the reverse strand, counting down.
ACAAAGCCAAGTAAGGAGATCTGGGCCAGGCTTCACGATGAAGCCATCACTCTAGGGAGGAACACAGACATTTCCACACCCTTGAAAATGAGATGCCTTGTGCCTTTCTGTTTCCTTCTGACATTTGTCAAGACAAAAATCCTGGGGTTCAGGTAATTTTTCAGCATGCAGCTACACTGCAAAACTCCCATATTTTTGATCTGTGATATCACAGTTTGTCACTTTTTTTGGTAAATTATAAAAATGTAATTATAATTATGTTATATAAATAAAAATAGATTTTTTTGGGGGAAATATTTTAAGGAAACCAAGTAAGTACTGGTTATAGTAAACCAAAACTTCATTTGTCCAATTTAATAATCTAGATAACTTAAAATCACATATCTGAACCTAAGCTTCTAACTCTAGATTTGCTTTGTAGTCAGCGAGGGATAGGTACTTTTTCAAAGGCATTCATCTTATCATAAAATTAGAATTTAATGTGGCTGTTCCTCTGGAGGTGTCTTTATCTCTCAAATGACAGTATAGCCTACGATCACTAACTTAAAATTGTATGTCTAGTT
>JBCJKH010077049.1:0-17669 GCA_039877255.1 Loriculus beryllinus | reverse complement strand
AGAAAAAGAAAAAGAAAAAGAAAAAGAAAAAGAAAAAGAAAAAGAAAAAGAAAAAAAAGAAAAAGAAAAAGAAAAAGGAAAAGAAAAAGAAAAAGGAAAAAGAAAAAGAAAAAGAAAAAGAAAAAAAGAAAAAGATAAAGAAAAAGGAAAAGAAAAAGAAAAAGAAAAAGAAAAAGAAGTCAATGTGAGATCCTGTGCTCTGCATTAGAAAGTAGGAAACATGGATATTACTTCTGGATTCTGTCCCTGGTTTACTGGACTAGAAGTTCCAAGAAGCTGCAGTACAATCACAGCCTTTAATCCAAAGCCAGCTGAGGTCAATGGGAGTATTTTCATTAATTTCAATGGGTTTGGATCAGACCCTTAAACCTTGCGAAGTAAGTGCTTGCAATGTCTCTCAACATCAACTCTCTGACCACTTTAGGAGCCACACTGGCAAATTCATAATAAAATTTACCCTCATTTCTTAACTGAAGATAAATTACTGTAATGCTTGTAATATTGTTGGCAGGTAAAAGACAGCCGCAGTGGTAGTAGTACATGTACATGTTTATAACTGCTAACCAAAAGCAGAACCAGACTCAGTGAAAGCATTTTCTACCAAAAAATCATGAACGAAGAATGGTGCATTTGTATATCATTTGACTCATTTGGCAGTTAACCAACCAACCTGACAGAGAAGATCCTCCTTCAATTTTAAATAGGAATGTTTGAAATACACAAAGCCATCAATTTGTGAAAAAAAAACCCAAAAGAAAAAACCCAAACCACAATCAAAAAAGAAACAATCTATGCAGTGTGCCTGCTTTATCACACATTTTTACATCTTTGTTTCTAATTTGAGATACTTCAGAGCTGCCATTACCTTTTGCAAGCCGGCTGCAGTGACTTCAGAGAATTTAGTTTGTGATCTCAGTCAGCTTTGTAGCAGACAAACAGATCATTAAATCCAACAAAATGGCTAGTATTCTCTTGTCACTGGAAGTGGTTATTCCAGGCAACAGTATACTGGGTTTTGCGGGAGCTTAGATTACCAGGGTGAGCGTGCAATAGAAAATTTTAGAAACCAGATTCCAATTTGCAGTTTCATGAACTTCTGTTATTTTTAATGTAGACATATGTAAAGTAAAACTTGAAGTATGATCATTTTATAGCCTGAAGAATTTGTTAAATTTGTCAAGTTAGGAATATACTTGGAATTTATTCCTGGTGGACATGCAGAAGACAATTATTTCAACTTCTCTGGAAAAATGCCACACTAGACACTGAACTTTTCCCAACCTTGTAATTTCTGGTCCTTAACTATTACTGATTATCTATCTCTGGCCCTCAGTTGAGCCACACTGACATTTTGTGAAATGAAAAAGAGAGAGAGAAATCTTACATTCCTAATGAGAGAGAAAACTTTACATTCCTAATGAAAAGTTGGGGCCTACACACAATACATGTAGGTGTTCAGGTCATGCTTACAAGCCTACTGCAGCACTACTCAACACTTCTGCTTTTACATGCTCAAGTTATCACTAATGTTAGAAACAGCTTAAGTACTTTTCAGCACTATTCTGACAACGTGTAACAAAGACAGCACTATGTGCTAGGTCAGAAGAAAAAAAAGAGTTTTAAACCATACAGTATAGCACTCCTGGAAGTGCTATGCCTTTAAATATAACAGTAAGTCTTGCCAAAATTCAAAGCATTTACTTAGCATTTTATGAAGAAAACAAACAGAAAACTAGAAATCTACTTTCTAAACTTATAAGGAATGACTTGGTGAACCTACTAACGTATCACTTAGGTAAACGTCAGTTTTCTCTAACTGTATTAATCAGATATATATGCAGCATTTGCACATTGCTTATATTGAAATTTACAGCCCTACTACTAATATCACTATGTGGAAAAAAGAGCATATTAAAGCTAAATTAAAGCTAAAGTTAAATTGCAGAGAAGAAATAATAAAGATTTAAGCCATTTTAGACAGTGAACATAGAAAACATAGAAAAGTAAGAATGGTACAGAATTTCCACACTATTTTATGGATAACTCACATGCTATTTTCTAAACCAATCATTTATTCTCGGAAATCACTCAAATTAGCTATAATACTAATTTAGCAAAAATATATGTTTCACAATATGCTCTTGTTCTTCAGAACTTCAAAGCGTGTTTTACTTTAAACAACTTGCACTGGAAACATAAGAAAACAAAGCATCCTTTGTATTTTTGTATTCCAAGTGGCTTATGCTTTTTTTAATGACAAGAAACTTCTGAGCAATAGGAAATCTATCCTATATATTTATATACAGGTTCATTTGTGCATGTGTGCATACAGTCACAGGTACTATATATCAAGCCAGGCTGTCCAGCAGAGGGCTCCTTTGAAGCAGAATGTGAAAAACCAGGCAAACTCTTAAGGTATAGACAATGCAGAGATTACACAAACTGTATATATGCTTAAGCCCATAAATTATTTTAGCAAATCACCAACATACAAATGGTGCATTGATGCAGCAATTATAAGTCCCTTTTAAGGAATTAAATGCTTTCAAAAACCTGTTAGATAAAACTATAGGGAAAATTGAATTCTCTCTGAAAACCACCCTAATTTTCACATTTTCCTTCGTTAAGGCACTGCGTGCTTCTTCAGAAAAATTGGTCCAACTGTATTTTTATTTTTAGCAAAAATCTGTATAAAGCAACATACAGAATTTTAAGATATGCTAATTATTGATCAAATACTTAGGTACAAGATACTAAACCGTAATAGAAATGGCATTTAGCTAATTTTTTCTTGTTCTCTTTCATGAAAAAAATAGAAAAAGAGAACTGGAAGGCAGCACCAACCATCATATTTCCTTCTGCCTTATACAGTCATATTTTACAATGCACTCATAACCAACTTCCATTCTGTGATAATTAAATGATAGTTCCAGTCTGCAAAAATCTTTCGATTTGCCTTCCAGAACAATAAAATGGTACTGTGACACTGAGTGATCTGTATATTTTTTTGCTGTTTCTATGTTTTCATTTCTGTTCACTTTAACTTATTCCTTGGGCATTCCAAAGAAATATAACAACAACATTTTTAGTTATAAAGAATGGAAAAAAAGCTACTGGAAAGATTAAGTTAATCTGATCTTTTATACTAACAGAAGATTAAAGTGCCAGTGTATCAAAGGTTGAAATGTCTGCAACAGATTTACACAACCTGTTTTTTCTTAGTTTCTAGATGTGAAAGAAAGTCAGATGCGCTTCCAAAGTCCCATCAGGTAACCAGAATATGAAAGTGTTAAGGTCAAATCTCAATTAAAATATTGCTATTTTCTGTTTATTACATTATATAATTGCCATCTTGTGTTTCTTACATTATATAATACTCTCAATAAGGACCACAATCAACCTTGTACATTGGTTAATGCATGAAGCAGATGGAATATGCATGACTACTGTGCAGATCCATTATTTTCTGGAGTCACAGAATCCAGAAACGGAAAACTTTCTTATTCACATTGCTGACTTTGAATGGCTAATACAACTAGGGAGGTTGTTACTTGGCTCTTGAGAAACAGTTGGAGAGGGGGGAATTTGGCCACTCTGCTGATCACTACATATTCTGTCCTGCAGGATTCTGACCCATGCACATTCCTGCAATGCAGAATCCATCTGCTATCATCTCTGCCCTTTGCCAGCCCTGCCCCACACAGCCATAACCAAAGCTGGAGATGGTCTTTGAATGGGATATAATTTTGTAAAACCTAAAAAATAACACTGCAGTGTGGGCTTCATACAAATAAATGGAAATGAAAGAATGCAGAAAATAAGTTTTTATCTTTACTACAGACATAAAAATTGTATTAACATGCTATATTTTCTTCCATATGAATATCACATTCTGGTATTTATGTTTCAACTAGCCAGACAACATTTGCTAATAACAGCTACTTTTAATACAGCATATCAAACTGCTTAACCCCTTGGCTTGCCGGGCAGTTTAGAAGCTCCTACTGTGATGTTTTTGTTCTCACATATGCGCCAGTAAAGGCTGTCACGCTCCTCATTAAATAAACAGACATACATGCCAATTAATAATTTAATTTACAGGGAGAATCTTGACATAGAGCTAGGAGGTGAATTGCTAACACCTCCTGAACTGTCTCATCTTAAAATAGCTCGCAAACAGGTTTTAGTCCCACCCCCAGTTATGCCACTGTAGACATCAGAGTACTGGCAAATCATTAGTTCTGTATCTTACTGTCATAGCAAAAGTTGTCCATTACTATGTACAGTAATAAAAATAAAGGCATGGGCTTTAAAATTAAGACAAACCTTCCAATTTTTCAGGTACCCCATATTTTATGGTTTTCAATTTCAGCAAGATTATGTTTGATATCTGTATTTGAAGCATGCTTAGCTTTTTTATTTAAATGAATATAGTTTTCTTAATATTCCAAATTCAACATTAGTGTTCCTATTTTGAAAAGCCTTTTTTCTTTTTAAATATTCACCTGAATATGCAAATGTTCTTTTATTTTTCTGTTCTTTTCTGGCAGAATAGAACATTTCTGACATTTGGTTTGGAAAAAGTCCCTTGAAATTCAAACAGTGCTTTAGGAAGGGACAGATATCTCTTCTTGACGCAAACAATTGGCTAACAGCTTCAAAATTATTTCTCCATGAGAAGCAGATACACAAACGGTTCTAATGGAAATACCTGGATCATTTCCTCACTTCTAATCTGGGCATAACATTGCCAAGTCTCCCTGCATTACATTCCTGTTATCTTTCGTTTCTTCCTCATCTACTCAAGCAGAACTCTGTCAAAGCTTCCATTGCCATGTGTCTCAACTTCTGTCATCCCTTCTTTTACTGTCCCATAGACAGCATCTACCTTGTCTATTTACTCAAAAAATAGTATTAAAATGATACATTTCCTGCATCAGTACCCTCTAATGTCATGATTACTGCCACTTCCTCTTTGCTACCCTTTTCTTACAAAATTGCGTACAAGGTACTTTTCTAGGTATTATCTTGCATATTTGCTCTCTTATTTCATAGAGGAATATTGATCTTCTGCTCCTGTCCCACAAATCATAGCACTTTTGGTTAATCAAAATTACCCAGGTAAAACTCTGCACCATTTTACATGCTGCACTTTGTGCAAAACAGCTCCTCCAAACACCCACAAAGCCATCTTCCATCTTTACTTCAAATATCTCTTTGAAAGTGTCCTCTGCTAACGAAGTTATAACAAAATCCACAAGAAATGAAACAGTTGAATGTTTCACTAACCTCTAAAGAGAAGTCATTTCTGCAATAAACATTTCTGCTTAAAATCATTGAGAGGTGATGGCCTTCTCAAGAAATTTTAAGGAGTAGTCCTGTTAAACTTAAAAAGACCTCTGTTGAAATAGTTGGCTATTGGTATATGATTCCAAGCAGTACATTTCTTATCTTCATACAAATTTTGCATGGATAAAAGATACACAAATGTGCAATTCCATTTCCTCTCATCTCCTTCTTTTTTTCCCCTCTGTGGTGTATTTGTGTAGAAAGAAAGATTGTGAACTGTCTATAATTTTTAACCTTGTATCCACATAAAAGAACTACACCTTTGATTTAAGCAACCTTTTGACTAACATGGTCTGCACATTTCACTTCTCTAGCTGAGGCTGAACTGCAGCATAAAACTACTAAACAAAATATCTAGAAAAGCATCTTTGAATCAGTTGCCTTTTTTTTTTTTCTAGTAGTCTCTTCATTACCTTTAATTATATGCAAGCAGCAAAGCTTCTAATTAAACAAGCAAAGAAATAATTGGACATTTACCTCTGACATATTCTTGTCCCCTTCCCCAGTTCTTGATGACTACTGTCACCTACAGCAGATTCAATGCAATGCTCATAGGCTCCCTGTCTTTCTGGATTCTCTCTCCCATTTTTGCCCCTGTTAAAACTAGCAACTACTATAATTTTACAGTGAGATTGGCTAGAGTAGGAATGAAGGTCAAGGATATATCAGTATCAACACATAGCCATTTAGTGTATTCAAGAAAGTACCCATGTCAAATTTGTAAGTTGTTTTTTTTCTTAATACAGAAGAAAATGGACTCCTAGCTTTACGAAAAGTATGAAATATAGGATAATAAGAGAAGGAAGCAACAAAAAAAAAAAAAAAAGGCATTATTAAAAGAATTTTCATAGCATATAATCCTTTAATAAAGAACACAATATAAGCTAGAAACATCCACAAGTTCCAGAGATAATGTAAATGTTATTTTAAATACCAAATTCTGCCCTCAATTACATCCAAGAAAAATCAGATCAGATTTTAGTTGCACGTAAGCAGTTCATGTTGCCCATTGCAGAAGTGATTCCTTTTTTTTTCCAGGGAGCTGCTCAGTTTTGTCATGAAGAAGTGAATATAGAGGAGAGAAGCACTATTTGCTCATTTTCTATATAGAGTCTGATTTTACCAACAAAGTAATGTAACATGGAAGTACGATTATCTAAACCAGCACTTCACTAGACAGAGGGCTGTTCAATGCACTGCTCTTGCCAGGCTTGTCACAATGACTGACATTTTCTAATATTGAACTGGAAATAATATGGATATTTAATACTGTTGGGTTTACATCAAGTAGAAGAAATGTGCTATTGTTTATCAGCAATCTACTTTTGATGACATATATCTACATAGACATAATTATTGCTGTGATGAAATATGATTATCAGGTAATGAAATAAACACATCTGTACAATATTCTCAATATTGTATACCAAGTGATTTAAAAATCTTGTAAATCCCTATTCTTAATCATTTTCTATGCTTTCTACTTGAATTATGACTAAAATTTACCTTTTAGATCTGTTATCCCACTCATTAATTTTTTACAATATCCATCTGCACATTTCAATCTCTATTCTCCATGGCTCCACATTGTTTTGGCTAACTTACATGCCCATATGTTGCCTTTATGTATTTCTGCACAATGTTTGTGCTTTTGGGAAAGAAAAAAAAAATAGATGAAAAAGAAAAAAAACCACAGGGAAAAACCACAGGCCTAAATAAGCTATAAGGAGCATCCTCATACAGTTAGACTGTCTTTACTGAGTCTGGAGACATTATGATTCTGCTGCGACAAGCAGCATTTGTCTTCATTTTGTCTGACTGTCCTCATGTGTTATTATTAGTGGCTGTCAGGCAGCAGCAGAAAAAAAAATAGCATCACTTGACTAAGAAGTTGAATGCATAAATGCAGTAACTACACACTGGTAGCTGAGGAGAAGATGTCTATTAAGATGGTCTAAATGCAAAACCCCTCCTATAATTACATTTAAAAGGGGAAAAAAAAAATACATATCTGGCAAAGCAGAAGATCCCCTCCTCCCTTCTGCCTGCATAGCTAAATTAGGAACTAATTATAAATACAACTTAGCAGCATTTGAAGAAGTTGCTTTGAGAATGTCCTTTCGGAATGTCAGTTTAGTTTAATAGTAAGAAAACAAATATGTTGGAATATTCACATCCAGCCATGTTTTTCTGGTAACGTTGATAAATATGAACGTTTTAAAGATGAGTTCCTTATCATACAGAAGTTCACACTGAAATGTATTTAGCATTTTTAAAGCTCAATGCTTTAAATGATTCTGGGGTGCTCCTAATGACGTTTCTTTATCAAAAAATTTTCTGTTTATCATACAGTAAGGATTCTGCTGTAATATACATAGCACAGAAATTCACACTGTAAGGAGAAACCATAGGCTTTCAATCTGAGATATGTACAGTCTGTTTAAAAGCAGATATAAGTTTATGATAGTCTTAGCTTTAAAGTGAAAAACTGCTTCTCTAAGAGTCCATATATTTTGAAACACATATTGTATACACAGAAAGGTTTGCAGACTGTTATTTTTATATGACAGCCAATATAAAATTCATCTGTGGAGTCCCATAACAAACAGATATCCCATGAAACTTATAATTACATTATTTCATAATAACTTATTAAGCCAAATTAATTTCACTTAAGAATTAATAATCCAGTAAGTCTCATTATGAAAAATATTTTGCCCTCAGCAATAAAAAAAAAAAAAAAAAAAACAACACAAAAAACAAAACCTATTCCAGGAAAAAAACAAAAAACAAAGAAACAAATCACTTGTGAAATGTCAAAGGCAAAATTTCCATTTACTTCAATGGAATTTTTTCTATTGAAAGAAAGCTAGCAAAAAAGTTATATCAGGAATCAAAATGAAATAATGGGCAACAGATAGTACTGACAACAGTTTCCCATGAGCAGTCTTCAGTGACACACACAACTACCAGGAATTTTGCCAGCAACTAAAAGATCTGGTGGCCGATCATCGCTCTTATTAGTTAGGAAAAGATGGTTAGCACTCATTGTTGCTCTTGTTTGTCTGTTTCTGTTCTAGGTCCATGGATAACTACCAAGTTCCAATACCCATAATTAACCTTCACATCCAGCTGTTTTCATTTAAAGGCCTTCTACTGTTTTCTTCTTTAAAATTTTTCACTCCAGCAGATCCAGAGGTGTAAGCTGTAAGGGGAGCTCTACCTTACAGTTTTACCCCCAGTGGTTCAATCACTGGATTTTCTAATCTTGGTCAGATTTTATACCAAGTTCAAAGTGAGAGCATCTCACTGCCTTTCATTTGTATGTTACAAAAGCTCTACACCTTCACAAAGTACATATACTAAATGGAAATACACTGGAAAACTGATGCAGCCAGAAACTGAATCATTTGCTCAGAAAACACAAGAATTCTGATATAAAGCCAAAAAAGAACAATCCAAACTCCTGAATCCTGATCCATGACTTGGAGGAACATCACACATGCTGAGGCATAAGCTTAACTTTATGAATCAGAAACTGTGAGCACCCTGTCACAGCTTTTTTTCCTATTAGCACAGCAGATCCCAAAGCTGGGGCAAGAGAAAAGGATAAGGAGGAGAAACTGGGCTGGGCTGGGCTGGGTAGCACTCTGGCCTATTTTCAGAAGTAAAATATATGATTCCTGCCGATACAGAACTGAGACCAGTAATACCTTGACCCACATATTCTGTGTTTCAGCTGGGTTGAAAAACTTTTATTTAACTTAAGAAGGAAAGAAGTTTCAACAAAATAAATGAGAAACAACCATGGAACCCTACATGCCCATACTTATTTTTCTGAACCACACTGAGGTAATTGCACAAGATTATACTACACAGAGCCATAAAACTATATCCAGTCCTTAACAGAAGCAGCCTCTTTCTCCCAAGTACAGGAGACAGGAACAATCACTTTCATATTTCCTAGTTACAGAAACGCCCTTGCGTTCTTTCTTTTCTCCTTCCAGGTATCACAGAAACCACTAGTGAACTCTATTCAAGAGAAAGACCAAAACAGAGCTAGAAACAAAGTAGTTTTCACTTTTGGGCAAAGATAGTTAAAAGGAAAAGCTATGTTTAAACTGACAGAAAAGCTGAGGAGGTAGAAAGAAGTAAAAATTAAACTGATCTTCATCTAATGATTAAGAAATCCCTGTATTAGAATCACATATAGCACGAAATTAAAATGAAAGTGAAACTAAGAATACTCTAAGAACTCTGTTTTCATGATGTTGGCCATGCAGCATAAGATATCAAGACTCAAAGCACTGGAAAGGATAGAGGCAAACTAATCACATTTAGGGTTTCTCCTGTGTCAGGCAATCCCTTGCTTCAGCTCCTTCTCAGATATATTTGGATGAATAGAATGGGTTTACCCTTTCCTTGGTCACATGTTGTATAACTTCTGTCAACTAAATGGCCTGTGCTTTTATTCTCCAGGACATAAACAGCTGTGTCCTTCTCTACAATTTTAATGTGAGTTTATAGGCTTTTCAGACTTACTTAGTCCTTCTACAGTTCAGTAGCTGTTTCCAATTAATTGTATGCTTGGGCACTGTTATTTTTCATCAAGCGGATTTCATTCCTCTAAGGTTTAAAAATTGGGTTTCAACCCAGTCGTGTTCTAGAATAAAAGCTTTCACACGTGGAGACAATCAGGAGCAAGTAGTATGAAACCTATCAACGTGCAGACAAGCAATGCAATATCACAGTATAAAAAGAAAACTGTTTCTGCAACATTTAGGGCTGCATCACAATACTCCATAGCAAGTACAGATGGGAAATCTACATGAGTTTGGTCACACTTGTTATAATTTAAAAAAAAAGAAAGTTCACAGGGATGTATGTCTTATTACCACTTTTTAATTGCTTAGACTTGCAAAGTCTTCTGAAAAAAATAGAAGCAGTAATGGGTTAATAAGTTCATGAATATGCATGCACATGTTATTGCCTTTTTTTAAAACTTGTATGTCTGTATTGATGTTTGTCTGTAACAGTAGCAAAAAGAGGAACTTGCACCTCACAACTTGATCTATTCTCCAGTCAATTAACATATGAACCAGATAACAAAGCACTTTAAACTATTTGATGTTATCTAAGTTGTTTTGTTCTGTTGTGGGTTTTTTTTTTAGCAGGGCTGGATTTTGTACTGTATCTCACTCAGATCTAGAGTGCAGAAGCATGCGGCTTCATCTTTCAGTGCACTACAAGAGGCTACATTCTTAAATCCCCTGCATCCCACATTTCCATGACTTCTTGCAATGGGCTCTTGTATCACCATCAAACACGTTCTTTTCTGAAGGGAGTGCTCAGCATTTCAACCTAAGCCAAGAGCAGCTCTAATATTTCATTCTTCCGTACGACAGGAGAGGTTGCACTTACTGTCTGACAGAGTACAATACTTCTCAAACTCCTCAATCAGTTAAGTATTGCATATTAGAAATCTTATACTCTTCTTCTGAAGAGCTGTAAAGAAATTTCAATAATGTAACCCTATAAGAGCCTTTGGATTTTTTTTCATCTGCATGATTTATTTTACTCACTGAGAAGGGCAATGAGCATTGAAAAATTTAAATCACTTTTAAGTTAATTACCAATTCACAGATATTCTTAAGTTCTTTCTCATCAGTCTCCTGTCCTTCTGTCTACTTTTTCATTCTTGTTCAGGTTTTGATTTGGGTTTTTTTGTGTTTCTTTTATTTTTAATTTCCTATACCCTTTCAAGAATGTACAGATCAGCTTCCTTTGGAGTAACTAAATAGGATTCTTCTGTAGTTTATACTAGTTTCACATGGATTCAGTACAAAATACTTTTCATTATAATCTGTATAATTTTTAAATACCTACAGAAATTCTCTTCTATTTTTACACTTCCAACATTGCATGTTCACTTTTCTTCACAATTTAAAATAAAAATTACCCAGATGTTTGGATTTTATGGTTAGGTTGAGCATACAGAACCACATTCAGATTGGCCTACCTGCTTCTAATATTTTCTATTGGCTAAGTATTTCTGAAAGCCAAGAGATCTTGATGGGATCAGAAAATCCAAGACAAAGAGCCTCCAATGGCATCTGAGCCAAACATTGTATCATACTGTCACTACATCATCACCACATCACAACATTGGCTAGAAGCCACTCTTAAGATATGTTGGAGGAGAAAAGATAAAAATTCAGGGGTAAGCCCTTTATCAGAGAAACTGCTGAGCATTAAAGGTAGCAAAGACAGCCCAGTATTTGAAACTGCAAAATGTCAAGATCAGCCAGAAAAGATTTTTAACACTCATCTTTCATCCAAAGCCACAGGAGGTAGTAAGGCAACATTTAAAGTACAGGGAAGTTTTAGAGAGCTATGTCAACTCTGAGTGACAAACCATCATTTCAAGAATAAGCCTTAGTTAGTGGATGTGTGCTCAGCTGAGAGGCCCCAGAAGAGCAGCTCTATGTTGGAAGGCTCCTAGGATGCGGGGAAACAGCTGCAGGTGGGGAGAATGCAGCACCCAATGCCTTGGAATTTACACTGGCTGACCATTTTACAGGGATGTGAATGCAAACAACAAAATCCCTATGTGCCAGCAATGTGGCAAATAAAAAAGACTCACAAAGGCTGGAAAACTCCCTACAGAAATTACCACAAGCTATTTTTCAGTTGCAGAAATGTCAACTTATTTTCTGGTTAGACGAAAGTCTACCTAAGCAGAGACTGTCAGTCAAGTCAGAGCTCAACAAAATACTAAGCATAAATTCAGAAAGACCTGTGGTGAATTACCTGCCTTGCCACAAAGCATAACGAGCAAAGCTATGGGCAATTGAGCTTTGTGAATAGCACAGGGCTGAGGACACAGGAAGTCTCATTCTGACGTGCTTAAACCTTCCAAACACTAAATGAATATGACCAAACAGGCACATAAACCTTTCCCTCCATCTTTTTCACTTTTTAGAACAAGTTTATATCCAAAATTGACATGTAACAGAAACAAGTATATATTGAGCTGAAACACCATCAATCACAAAATTTACAGGCAACAGCAAACACAACAAAACCCACCCTCAGTCCTGCATAAAAACTACAAGACATCTTGTCTTGAAGGTTCTTATTTTTGACATGCATTGAAAACAGACTTCCAAAGCGCAAGTCTAAAATAATGATTTCATGAAGAAATATATGAGATTTAGCTACTGACTTGTTTTAGACCAGATGAACATAGAGGTCACTTTGAATTAGAAAACAGATTAAAGATTAAATACAGTACCAAAAATGGCAAATACACTTGTACCTCAGTTTAAATGGATTTGTTAAGAGCCATTGCCAAATAAATCCCCTAGACTCATTTCTAACAGTATAGGATTATGATTCAGTTCTGGTTTTGAGACCTAACATTTTCATTTTATTTACATAAAGCATATGTATAATAGTGTGCTTATCTAAACTCAGCTGAGTACACAGAGAGGGGATGCCCTCCTATACTCGTCTGAGAACATCAGGTTATCGATAATTCAGAGACAACTGTCACTGTAGCACCTGATGAATAGACAGCCTGATCCAAGAAATTTACAGAAGCAAAGGTAATGATTTCTCTGTGTGTGAACTCTCTCTGTGCATAGTGTCACGGAGCAGTAAGTGAAGTAATGTAAAGATGGGGAAAATCACAACCCTTTGTGAAATGTTTCAAGCAAACACTGAAGTATCAGGAATTTGAGCTGACTTGAGAGTCATGTAAATAGTGTCAGCTTATAAAAACAAGGTGATTCCCTGGATAGGCGAATACCCGTGCAGCGTCAAAGCTCCCATGCGTATGTAAACATTCTGTGTAAATATTTGGTTGAAGGTTTCACTATAGTGAGCTTTTGCTGTCCCAGAGTGTGGGTGTTGTCTAGAAACCTGAGATCAGGAATGACATGATCTCATCTCTTATTACTTAGATAACCGCATTTGATGCATGCCTCAGGGAAATTGAAATGATCTTGGCAGAGGATAAAACAGAGGATTCAAATGTGCTCTTTAACTGATGATCTGGACTTTGAGAATGAAGTCCCATCTGATTTCAAATAGACTTCTAAATATCAGAAAGGAGTTGACAGAAATAAGAGAGTTCAAGGAACCACAGATGCAGTTTGTGTCAAGCTGTTCAAGTTCGGTTTTAGGACATTTTTCAGTCGATTCTATTTGCTTGCAATTTAGAGGCTTCTGCAGCTAGTGTATGGGATTGTGTCATTCTGTAACAGTTACAAACCATTAAAAGGAACAGATACATCCATTTGGGCATTATTTCTGGAGCATTTTACATGCATTCCACAGGCCAAAGGTAAGGCACAGCTCATGAAATTGTACAGTACATGATGTTCTTATCAAGGGGGATACATTTTGGAGGCTACTTTCATTGCTTATGGTTTGTCAGAGAATATAAGCATGTCTTTCACATATCATGAAATGAGTTATACTTTTAGGAGATTGTCTAATCGTCCTGATTTTGTTCTATAAGGTGAGACTGTTGAAGGAGCACAGGGTGGCCTTTTGGTCAGAAAATATATGAGCTGTGCAGCAATTAACAGGCAAACAGCAGAATCAGGAACGGTGATTAAATTATAAAGAGTTTTTGTCCTAAGGTGTTTGATCCTCAATATATCTTTCATGGCTAAGCACATTTGTAATCAAGTGGCTGATGTTCGCACTCACTCACTTTCAGCGTTCAGGCTTCAGTATTTTGGCTTCTGAAGACAGTAACCAATGCTGCCAACAATAGGGGATCATCAGTTATTAGGATATTTAAGATACTTGGGCTAGCAACACAAATGGCTGAACCCACAAAAAGTGGCTAGTCTCTGCATAATATGATTTCGTTTCCATGATTATTTTCAGAAGCTGCCTTAGTCTTTGCAGTTAGCTCCAGCAGGGAAGCTGCAGGGGGTAGAGTTCCACTCATAGACTACCAACATAAGTATCTAATCTAAGATCTAGATTGTGTTAAGAGTTGAAAACACACTTCAGAAGTGATTGAAAAATTAAGTTAGACAGAGTCAGGTTACCCCAAATATGGCAGGTAATACAAGAGCTATGTCTTTATTAGAAAGCTTGACTAAAAATAATTAAAAAAATATTTAATATGCACTTGTATATGTTTGAAACCTAGAGCATCATATTCCCTAGCGACTACCTACAGCCACATTTCTGCTGATAGCCTCTATAGTAATAAGAAAGAGCAGAGTAGTGTTCTCATACCCTTATCCATACTGTGTGTGACTTCTACTAGGCTAACAAAAGGATGGCCATGACAATGGCAGGTAAGTTCTAGCAGGGCTTTTGTGACTACTCTTCCGGGAGATGATTTAACAAGTCATCCTTGCTCCCTCATAACAAAACAGCCATTAGCAAGTCAAAGCATCATCAGAATGATACTTCATTTGCAGAACTTCAGACAGGATTACAGTTCTGCTGCTAGAACTATACTAAACTACAATTAAAACTCCTATTCATTCCAGCTGATTCAGTTCAAGCATGATTACCAAAATCATGAAACACTGACAAAGAGAAAAATAAGAGCATGACAAAATACAGTTACTTGCTCTGTTTTGGACAGATATAAACATGGGGTTTAGATCAATACATCCCAAATACTTTTTTCATAGAAAGAACCTGGAAAGTTTCTTCACAGATTATGTGTTTCCTCCTCTAGTTTGGGATTTACTCATTTGAGATTCTGGCAGCCACTACTGAAAGAAGACTAGGCAACTCTTCCTCATCAACTACACACTTAATAAGCAGAAGGCACATAAATGCTCAGTATCAGCACTAGTGGATGTCTTTTTTTGTATGCCAAAAATCATGGCAGACATACAACATAACGCAAACATATCACTGACCCAAACTCCCTGAATTAAATTTTTAGAAAAACTAAAGGCATAATTGATTGCAATTACATTTTGAGCTGTAAATCTCTGCCAGGGGCAGGCAGGAAACACAGCAATTTTTTTCCGATCTCATCTCTACAAGCACATGGAAGTGAGGTGAGTTTCTACATATTTCATTTTCTACCACTGAGACAGGAAAAGTGATCGCCGAGTGACATTTGTAGCTGGAACCAAGTGAACTATGACTCAACCCTTCCTGATTTCAGATGGAGCTGATTTCCAATCAGCCTCTGAAGACTAGGCTACAGCAAATGCAGGAAGGAGCTATGGTTTGAGAGAATGAAATATAGTGTGTTATTGATTTAAAGAGAGAAGGATGGAATGCAACTGCAAGAAAAGGCTGGGACAAAAAAGTTGAGGGTCGTGGTTGTACCGTGACTATCATACGCACTGTAAGAAATCAAGAGTCATAAATTGGGGTTTTTACTTGTTTGTTTGTTTAAAAATATAATCACAAAACTGAGTTGCCACTGTGCTTCACTGTGTCTACCTCTATGGTATAACTGATCTCCAGCTACAGTCACCTTCAGATCTGGTTGTTCCTCCTTATCAAGCATGGACCATATTAACATTTGTATGGGATAAAGCTTGTCTGTTTCCTTCTCTCCTGTATGCATTGAGAGTCATTAGACTCAACAAAAGAATTAAAAAAACACTATTTAAGTGAGAAATTCAAGTCCCCAAAAGCTACAAAATGCCAGAATTAACGTTGCTTGGGAAAAGCTGACCTTTCCCCTCCCCCCATACATAATCATAATGACACAAATTTTAATTAAAGGACCATATAGTAATTTTTCCGCAGCGGCCCCCTGCCTTGCTTGAAGCCCAAGATAAATACTGCTCAGAGAAAGAGACAGCTCTTCAATATTTCTATCCTTAACATGCTATTACTGATCCCTGCTTTATTTACTGCACACCATCAAATGCCTGCAGTGAATGCAGAATTGTTTATTTCCTCATGGTGTTTCTAGAGTGCTCATCACCACAGAATCTTCATGCCTCGTAAACATTAATAAATTCACCTCCACTATGAGATGAGAGTGTTATTATCTTCATTTTACAGGTGGGGAAATCAAGACAAAGAGACTTCCCAGAGGTCAAAAAGTTAATAGGTAGCACAGCCAGCACTGGAACATAGAACTGCATTACTTCTAAATGTTAGGTCTAGAGAGTTGAGTGCAGTGTCCTACTAACCAGCACTCCCTAGGATGAACTCTCATACAGTGCAGCTGTGTATACTCTGATCCCTTCTGTATCTACCTCTGCAACCTTGAACTGATGTCAAGGAATTGAGGAATGCACAATTAGTGGCCTCCTGCCAAGATTTCAGTATAAATAACTCAGCATTGTATAAAAATTTGGCAGACATGTGGATCAAACTTGGGTCTCTGGTGCCATGTGAACTTCTGTCATTCACAAGACCAATCTTTTTCTTACTGAAACTCAGTCTTTTTCTTTTTCCTCTATGTAATTCCATTACTAATAATGAAAAATAATAATAATTTAAAAAAATCCCCTAAATGTGTTACTTTCTACACAGCTGCAGCTCCTCTTCAGGAACTTGTCTTTTGTGCATATTGAATAATGTCAAGAACTCGAGTACAAAAGTGTGTGATCATGTGGCTGAAGACCTTATCATAAAATATAACTGTAAGAGAAACAAATTAAGGTTGTGCAGAAAACCATAAAACCAGTATTGCTTCAGCTGATGGTAACTGACTTTCTAACTCAGTTACTATTCTCTTAATAGTAGTTTTTAAGATTGCTGGCCTTTTTTTTAGCAGGAAAAAAGTAAAGCAAATTCAATTGCATGTGATAACATGCAAGTTAAGCTTGCATACCAGAAGGGTTGAAATCCCAGCACTTGAACTTGGGCGAATGTCTTGAGATGAAGGACTAACTAAATTGCTGACAAGAGGAGAGAGTTGCTGCTCTAGGGAAGAGCAGATTGAAAGCTTTTGGCTATGGTCTACTTCTACTTGCACTTCATTTGTCCTTTACCCAGATGGGCTGTCTGTTGTCAGGGTTCCCAGTGTAGCATGTTCAGTTGATGCTGTTGATTTAATGGTGTTATAGACTAAGTCTTTTACACACTAAGTCTTTTATTAGAATGAGCACTGTTAAATATTTTTAATTGTTCTGGAACAGAATAACGACAAATGCTTGATGAAATTTGGATACTGCTCTCCACCAGTTCTCCATAAGAAAATGAACATGAGCCAGCTTCAGCGTGCGCTCACAGCCCAGAAAGCCAACCATATCCTGGGCTGCATCAAAAGGAGCGTGACCAGCGGGTCAAAGGAAGTGATCCTGCCCCTCTACTCTGCTCTCGTGAGACCTCACCTGGAGTATTGTGTGCAGTTCTGGTGT
>JBCJKH010077048.1:0-11165 GCA_039877255.1 Loriculus beryllinus | reverse complement strand
TATTTTATTTTATTTTATTTTATTTTATTTTATTTTATTTTATTTTATTTTATTTTATTTTATTTTATTTTATTCTCGGAATACTGCTGCTGGTAAATTGTTGACTGTTCCTTTTGTCTCATGGCTTTCCACAGAACAATGTTGTTATTTTTCTTTTGTTTTTATTTCTGTATAATGAGCAACTTCAGTATGATCTCTAAAGTCCCTTCCCCAATACTTACTATTCTATGATTCCATGATTATAAGATTAGCGAAGTAAGCTTATGTGCCCAACACTGCTCCCGTTTAGCATCTATGGAAAAAGTATTTTAGTGGGGCTCCAGATGCAAGGTGAGATGAGTTCAAGGACAGACACAGCACAGCAGGAGCACAGACTGTGTGTTTTTTTAAATACAGTGAAATGAAGAGTAGTTAGAGGATGAGAAAAAGCTCTCTTATAAGAAGCTTCTGTAGTTTATAAAAGGTAGCTTCCTATGACAGGACTTACCTGCCTCTGGCTGCAATGACAGGCTGGCAATGTAATGAACTACATCTGTTTCCATTACATGTGGCACTAGCTATATGTATTTTGAAATATAAAATTATTTGTGGTTTGGGGAAGATGGACATTGCCAACCCCATGATGAATTCTGACAGGCAATGAGGAAAAAGATGGGGAAAAGGAGATAGGGATTGGCAGTTAGAGACAGGGGGTTACTGAGACTGTAAAAGAGCTGTTCGGATGTCTGAGGAAAAGGCACCGAGGGAATGGGGATTACTAACAATTCAGGAAGCTGTTATCTCCTGCAAAGGTCCTGTAGAATTTTGCCCAAATATCTGCTATATGAATTCCAGGTATTGGGCTATTGAATTCCAGGTGCTGGTCTGTTGAAAATGCACTGAGTCTGAAAAAAAATTTAAAAAACTAATCTGGCACCTGATTGTGTGGTTGTTGTGGTTTAACCCCAGCTGACAACTTGAGTATCACACAGCTGCTCACTCATTCTCCCCTACTTTGGGGAATCAATAGAGTAAAAGTTAAGAAAACTTACGGGTTGAGATAAAGACAGCTAAATAGGTAAAGCAGAAGCTGTGCACACAAATAAAGCAGGAAATTTAAAGAAAAACAAGGAATTCATTCACCACTTCCTGTCAGCAAGCAGGAGAGCAGGGTCCATTGCACATAACAGTTACTGGGAAGACAAATGCCATCACTCCCAACATGCATGTGTGTTTGTGTCCCTTTTTTGTGTCCCTTTTCTTCCCTCAGCTGTCTATGCTGAATGTGATGTCATAAGGTATGGGATATCCCTTCGGTCACTTGAGGTCTGCTGTCCTGGTCCCCTCCCACCTTCTTGTGCACCCCCAGCCAACTCACTGATGGAGTGGTATATGAAGCAGAGGAGGCCTTGGCTCTGTGTAAGTACTGCTCAGCAATAGTTAAAGCGTCCCTTTATTCTCTACACTGCTTTCAGCATAAATCCAAAACCCAGCCCCATACCAGATACTATGAAGAAAATTATCCCAGCCAAAACCAGCACAGAGGATAGAAATTATTTTTCACAGTGACTTTCTGAAGTGATGACTGCTAGCAGTTGCTCCCTTTCTGGTTTTGCTCACTATTGCTGGATTTTCAGCACAAGAAACCCCCTTGGGCTCCAGTGTTTAAAGCCCCATAACTAACAGTAATGAACTCGATTCCCTCCTCCATGCCTATTTAACCAAAGTAATTTATCTTTCATGAAAAAATTGCCTTGTTGCAAAGGAAAAGGAAAAAGGGTTGATAACGTCAAAAGTCAAAGGAGTGAACAGTGATAGTAGCAAGAACATGAGACTTTTTTGGGATATTTGTAGGAATCTTTTCTGGAGGAGACCTCTGTAGCATATGAACATACTTGCATATTACATTACACATGGTGTTATTCTTTAAAATTATTTTGATTTCAGGGTATGTTCCTACTTAGCAGGTCAGAGATTTAAGTGTTCAGTACTCTAGAACAGTTTTAAGTACTGAAGAAGCCTGCAACAGCATTCGGAGTGCTGAAGACTCTGCTAACCACCAGTTGCCAGTTCAGGCCTTGAAGTTGGTATTTCTGGACAAAAGCAGCTTTACTAACCCAAGTGCCTGTGGAGGCAGGGCAAGACAGAGCCCTTGGGCACTGCACAGCTGGCATTGCTCTGCTCTGAAGTTTCACAAGCATTTTCCCTTCCATCGGCCAATGTTTGACTAAAGCCTCTGGGGACAGGAGATGTTCTGGCCACATCTGTCACTTTGAAAGCAGTGTTTTGGGTAACTTTCAGCTCTGCTTTCTCTCTGGGAGCAAAGCCTGCATTTTCTAAGAAGAGCTGAAAATGACATTAGTCTTCAAGAGATCAAGAAAAATTACAAAATGTAAAAATTTCTAGTCAAAGTCTGGGCTTGCACTTACAGGTACAAGCTGCATTTGGATCACAGTTCTCTCTACCCATTTTCCTCATGCATTAGAAATCTGTCTTTGCCAGCTATTTCCTTTTCTTTCATTATTGCATATTTACAGCCCTCCTTCACTAACGCTTTTCATTTTTCCTTGCTGCTTACATGTACTTTTTGATAATAAAATGTCTCTTAGGGTTTCTCTCAGATGCTTCCTCTTCTTTCTGCTTGTTGGTTGGGCTGTTTCAGGACCTCTGTATTAGTGTCTGGTGAAAATAGCTGCTTATGACAGAGTTGAGGTGTTGGGCTGTGATTTCTCAGGGCCCTGTGTATGTGCGTGATACTCAGCTGATTTACTCTAAATTTGCAGGGCAGAAGCTTCATCTGCTTCCTGTCCTGCCCATGTGAGCCATGACATCATCAGCATGGCATTCTGCAATGGTGCCAAACGGTCCTGTCTTTTTCCCCTCAGACTTTATTGAAGAAATCTGTCATTTCTTTCATAGTTGATGGTAGTAAGTTTGCTCTGCATGTCTCTTGTGATTTAATTTCTCCTCAGTAAGTTTTTATTTTTTCAGCCTTATAATTACACTTTATATCTTCAAGTGTTACTCTTAAGATGTTCTGGATCTGAGGTGAGGTTTGTTCTGTTGCAGACCTCTTTTGAAATGCTTGTTTATCTGTTTGCTATCAGAAAACTACAGCTGTGATTTAGTAACTATTCTTTCCATCTTTGTTTTTCATAGTCCTCATTTCTTAAACTTGTTAAAAAAAATAATATATATATATATATATATATATATATAGTAGAAGAAGTACTTGCAGTATTGTCCAGTCATGGCATTTCTCGCTTTCAGCTAATGCAGTCAACATACATATGTAAGTTGATCAGCAGCAGTAGTGCTGGTTCTTGGAAGAGTGAGCAGAGGCCATTCATGAGTGTGTGCATAGATGTGGTCATCCTGTCTATGATCAAAAAACATTTCTTCTCTGGTGAATCCCTGCACACCTGACAGAGGGGCAGGAGAAAGTAGGTCATGAGTAACACTGCGAGAACTGGAGGGTCTTTTCTGTTTCTCCTATAGTTAGCAACCACAGCTTCATCATTGCACAATTACATTTTCAGTATTTCCCAACTGCTGCTTTCACAGTCCTGCTTGGTTGTAGGAGCTCCTTCGGACTGAGGACTCAGTCCTTTTCTTTGGTTTGCTTAACCTTCATCCCTGCTGTGCATGCTGCTTGGTCCAGAAAGAATGAGCTTTCTCAATTAGCCGTAAAAGCATGTGGGCACATAATGCAGGCTCTGACTTCTACTCTGGGTTCCAAACAAAAGCATGGACTTCCTACGGTTGCAGTAGCCAAGGTCAAATTTTGCCTTCTTTTCTCCTTTTTTCTTTCCTCTGTGACTCCAAAAAATCACATCTGTTAGGCCCATAGAGACGTTTAGGATAAAAAATGAGGTGTCTACTTGACGATTATATAGGTGGATCTTAAATACATGAATCCTGCTTTCAGCACTAATTTTTGTTTTGGATTATGCTGTTGGTCCTCAAATAATATTTCCAAGGCGTAAATCCACATGGATTCCAATAAACTGCCATCTGCTTTTATAATTTTATATGATTTCTAAGCATCTAAGCTATTGTTTATGGTATTTTTTATTTTGAATATACCTTGTGTTGCAATAAGAGTGGAGGTGAGCCAGTACACTTCCTCCATCATCAGTATCTTAGGGCTTCTCTTCACTAATTTGGTGATTCATTGGGTTTTTCTTTAATGATAAAAGTGTAACAGCTTTGTGTGTTGAGATTAGGCAAACAAATTGTTTCTTTTATGGAAATCTGCCAAATAAGGAGTGTTTGACAGGCAAGTTGTCCACAAGCACCGTGTATGCACAGCGTGGTCCCGACACCAACAGTGCTACCCCCATATGCGAAAGGGTCAGATTGTTTCTGCTGGCCCACAGAATCACAGAATGGACTAACGGCTTCAGCTGCCCACAGTCTCCCGAACAACATTTTTCAGGAATACGTTTATCAGGATATAACGGTGGGCAACGGAACCACCGACAAAACGCTCGCAGGAGGAGGCAAGTATCCCCCACTTAGCCACCACGTCGGGAGCGTTTCCAGCAGCGGGCCGGAAAGGCCCCCTCGCCCCGACGGGTACCGAAAGTGGAGGCACCGCTCTGGGCCGAGCCAGACCCAACGCACGCCGCGACTTGGCGCTGACCCACTGCGCTCCATCCCTGCGGAACCGCGGGAGCTCGGGCAGCCCCGTGCACCTACGGCGGCGGCCCGGGGGACGGAGGCCTGGGCGGGGCTTGGTCGCCGGTCCCTCCCCCGGCGGCAGCAGCCAGGAGCAGGAGCGTGTACGGGGAGCGGCGCCACAAGGGGCTCCTGTTGCGCCGCCGGGTGCCCTCGCTGCCCGGGTCCTCCCACCGCCGTATAAAGCCTGGGGCGGGCGGCAGCGCCCTTCGCTCCTTTCCGCTGCGGAGGGGGAGCGGCACCGCGAGTGAGGCGGCTACACAGGCACCGGGTTTTCCCCCTCGTTTTCCATCCCCCGCCTCCTTTCCCCCACCCCTCCTCTCGGGGGGTGGCGGCGCGGGGAGCGGCGGCAGGCAGGCGGGTGCGGAGGGGGAAGATGGCGTGGAGCGGCGCCCGGTCTCCGCGCCTCCTCCTGCCGTTGCTGCTGCTGGCGGCGGCGGAGAGGCACCCCGGGCAGAGCCCCGGCCCCGCAGGTGAGGCGCGGTGCAGGGGTCGGGATGCGGTGGTGGAGTACAGCGGTGCGGTCCCCCGCCGACCGGCCGCTTGTGGGAGGTGTGTTCGGGCGCAGCGAGGGTGGCGGCGGCGGCGGGGATGCGCTGCCGGCCGGGCGGTACCGGCGGTTTTGTGCCTCCCGGGTCGGTAACATCCGCCGGGAAGGGAAAACTCCTCCCGTCTCGGGTGCGGTGGCTGGGAGCCGCCGGTTTCCCAGTTAGTTATTTTTAACCCCGATAGCTTCCTCCACCCCACACTTAAAAGTGCTGCGCGGGAGCGGGCCCGGCGGTGCGGGAAGGGGCTGCGGCACCGGCGGGAGCAGGGCTCCCCGGCTGCTGTCGGGAGGAACCAGTTGGCTGGAGGTGGTTTAGCTGCCGAGGTGGGTCGTAGATGCATAATCCCCCTTGGGGAAGAAAATAAATAAAATAACGGGAAGTGAATGTCCATGACTTTTTTTCCTTCTTCCCCGTCCTGCTCGCCCTCCCTTCTCCTTTTCTTCCCTTTCGCTGAGGCAAGGTGTTGAACATGTTTTTCCAAGGCTGAGAAAAGCATACCATCAGTCGCTTCTTTGAACTGTAGCAAACGCTGATGAAGTTTCCTACTTCATGCGAAAGCCAGCTGGAGGCTTGCTTCAGTGCTCCTTCCTATCCCGTAGAGGCTTGTTGGCTTGTTGTGTTTTGTAGTCACTTTAACTTCAAGGATTCGAAAGACAGAGGGAAATTTTATCTTCAGCATGTAAATAAAAGAATGTATACAGGAAATCCCCTCAGAGAGGTGTCCAAGAACATGTATGGCCAGCTATATACCAGAACATGCTGTTTTAGAGTCTTATTTCAGACAAAGGTATTTCATCCCTCTAGATTATTACCACATGAAATCCAAAGTAGTTTAATTTCTTGGCTTGTTTACTCAAGAGTGTAATCAAGTTATTTTTAATACCGAGATTAATTTTCTTCTGGTGTGCAAGAGGAACCTGCTTTTTTTTTTTTATTTTGAGAAAAGGAAGTTCTCGTTTTGGTAGGAAAAGTGCTGAGTTGGTTGATATCCAGTGAAAAAAAAAATAAAAAAAAAGGTGTTGATGAAGACCAGACTCCCCTCAACGAACTTCTTATTTCCAGTTTTCTGATTGTTTTCCTGCTTTTGGTCATTCAGAGGGTTTCTCTGAAGGTTGTGATATGTGCTGTAGTTCGTGGTCTGTTAGGGGAGTGTGAGCGTTACTGATCAGTGTTCACTGTCCCGTTGGTGGGGCAGCCTAGGGGGACAGTTTTGGGTAAATTGTTGAGCTTCTGTCATCAAGGCAGTGCTCCTTTGGAAATCAGTTACTGCATTCACAGTTAAGATTTCTTAAGCATATCTAATAAAATGATGCATCTTTTTCAACCTCATACTTGAGATGCGGGACCTCAAGCTGATACAGCTAATAGCTAGCATGGTAAGAATTTTTCTTTAACCCTGCTGGTGTTCAAAGGTGTGAAAATTATAGCACGTAGTCCAGACAGCACTGTATGATTCAGCAAACCCAAAATAGACTGCTACATCTGTATAAATAATAAATGCGATGCTACACAAATTACAGTGCTAGGGAGCACTGGTACATTTATACATAGATGTTCACACAGGAAGATCTTAAATCTTCTTAATTTGAGCATGAGAAGCCTGAATTGTAGAAGGTTCTGAGTTGAAACCACTCCTTGAGTAGTTTCGTGACCTTGCACACTGCCTGCTGTGTTACTTGTTTTTATTCCAGTTTTAACCCTTCAGTGTTTTCCTTGAGTCTGTGCTGTGTTACTTGAAGAAGGGCAGAACTTAATTTGCTTCCAGTTCTAGAAATCTGGGGTTTAATTTCTAGTCTCTTGATACTTTGTACAACTTGATGTAAAGCAACATGCAAAGACATAATTTACATGTCAGGTTTTAAAGCAGTCCCTTAATGTTATTGTTTGCTTCAGAAATAAGTTGTAACAAGAGTACCTGAAACCAACTGCCAAGCTGCATCTATATTTCTGAATAAGGCTTTGCTGCTCAACATAGGAAGGCTTAGAAAAGCTAGAGCAAGAGAAAAGGCTGTTGCACAGCAGTGGTTACTTGAACAGTGAGCAGACAGAGGGGCCCTGTTGCAAACTATTTGCCGAAATCCCTCCTGTGCTCCTTTTCTTCAGGTTTGTGTTTCAAGCAGTCACAGAGAAGAGCGTCATTGAGCTTCGGAACACTGACTCCTGTATGGTGAAGACATAAAAGCTTCTGTGTTAAAAGAACAGCATTAAAATCTTTCTGTTGCACAGTACTTGCTCCATGCATGTTGCTTATCATGTAATGTAGTCCAGAACGTACAAGAAAGCAAGCGGAAAAGACATTTGTCATTGTGCTAGAAGCAGACACTGCTCTTGGCAACAGATGTGAATGATGTTCCCATCTAAAATGTTTTATTAGTCAGCTCTTGGCACGGGAAATGGCTTCATTGCCTTTAAGTCTGTTCCCCAGAGCGGCTGTGGGGACTGGGCCAGCTGGATCATGGCTGCACTGAGGCGTTGGGGGCCACAGGTTGTAATGGTGGCAAGCAGGCAGGTTTTGAGGTGGGCCCTGTGGAACATTTCTGTCTCTCTGGTTCCAAAATGTGAGGGTGGGGAGGATGGGTTGGGAGACGGTTTGTCATGAAGCAGGGCCAGACAGCAGGGGTGGCTGTCCAGAGCCAGCGCAGCAGGCAGTGGGAGCAGCAGGCTTTCGTCCACCCTGGTATCTGTCAGATGCTGGTCACAAGTGCTTTAGGAAGTAATTGCCGACTGGTCTAGCTGTGATACAGCACATACAGCCATTTCTGTTGACTTCTTTGGACTCAGCCAAAATGGTTGCTATCAGTGACAGTGATTGATAGGCCTTTCCTTTTGAGGCACCTGTGTGCAAACAAGGGAATTTGGTCATTTAACCATCTCAACATACTTATTAGAAGTAATAAAAGACTTGGCCTGCTTGGTGGAGGAGAGGCCATAAGTACAACGCTGAATGCCTGCTTCCGTTTCTCTGCCCAATTTTCATGCTTCTTCTCTGATGCAACTTTTGTCCCATCTTGTCACTGCAGTATCTGAAGCTGCTACATAAACCTGTGTTGGGGAAAAACCTCCTCTAAGAACACTTGGGAGCTTCATGCCCGTTATGTGAGGACTGTATGAAGAAGCTGCCACCTGCCCTTACAGGTGAAGAGTAAAGGCAGAGTGATGTACCCAGGACTCAACACAGCAGGAGATAGCATTTGGGCTGTGTTCTGGTGCATCATCACCCTGACTCCCTGGGGGCTCTTTTGGAATGCATGTAGCATCAGTGTAGACCCCTTCAGAGGGTATCACTGGTGTAGATACCTTTAGGGTCCACCTTTGAAATAAATGGTGAATAACAAACAAAACAGTGTGTGGAGGGCTATGTGTGTGTTTGGAAATTTGTTAAAAGTAATCAGATGTGGCTTGGAGGTGCAAAACAGCAAAGTCATTAAGTCATTCTTCCGTTTTTTTTCCTTTGAAAATGCGCATCCTTGAAGACAACTGGAGTTGGCAGTCTGAGTTCTTCATAGCGTCTGATTTAGAGGCTGCAAAGTGCCAATCTCTGTTGAAAATAATAATAATTATAATAATGTGTTTTTTCTCTTTTTTTTTTTTTTTTTTGGCCAGGCTTTTCTTTCTTTCCTTAGGTGGACAGAATAATTAGGCTGTAGAGGTAGACCACAGTGGAGAATGTGACATTGTTTCTCTCTGAGATAATGTGGTAGGGTTGGATAAGATCACTGCAACTTTACGATGTATTTCTAACTAAAACCAAGAAAAGATAAACCAGTTGTGCCATTTATCATCAGCATTTGATGCTGTAAGTTGCAGTGGAATGAGCACCGCAGCTATCTGAGGCAGGGAGGTTTTGTGTGAAACACATTCCTGATCTAAACCAACAAATTATTTATCAAAGTTTTCTTAATGTTGGTGCCATGTTTTGGAAAGTCGTGATTTATGTGCAAGTTCTTGAATTTTTCCCTCACTGTTACTTACTTAAGCAAAAGTGACTTACTCTCTTCATGGACAAGTGTTTTGTTTGTTGAATTAACACTATTAGATTTTGTAATTAAAACCAGTATCTTTCCATTTGTGTAAAGCTGCTAGTCCAAAATACGAATTACTTGACACACTGCTCAAGTGAATTCCCTTGTCATGAAGAGTAAGTATGGCTGTAATAAAGGCATTTTGTTTTCATTTATGAGGTCAGTATTTCTTAGTTTCTGAGGGACCACTTGCAGGGCAGGAGAAGTTTGAAAGTGAACAGTATTTTTGTTCCCTCTTAATTTATACATAGAGGGTGTTTCTTTCCAACACAAAACACAACTTGACCAAACAGATGAGTAGCAGGAATGTGTGTCTGTATGTGTGGGAATGTTGTAGCTCTAGAGAATAAATGGCAGTTAATCATCAAGGAGTATGTGCTTGCAAACACAGCTCGATTCCACAAGTGGCTTTAGGTGGTTTAATGGAACTGCTTCTGGAGTATTTACTCAAGGTGGATTCATCCCACTTTTCTTTTTTTTTGTTTTTTTGTTTTTTTTCCTAAGTTGGGAGCTTAATTTTCATTTACATTTTGCAGAAGGAAAAACAAACAAATGAAAAACAAAGAAATGAGAAGTCCTCTAAGGAAACAGTAAATCTTTCATTTGATGGTCAGCATAATCTGTCTTCGTATTCGCTGTGTGTGCGAATGCCTGTGTGTCTTTTTTAATATAACATTTTAATGGTAATGGTACCAACTCAGCACTGAGACTGAAGAAGCTTAGGTGCCCACTAATTATTGAAATATTGAAGTTATTGACAAATTATACAGTTGGCATATTTGATTATTTTGTTCTGCTTCAGCTTGAACCAAAATTAAGGATACTGTGGATTACTGTATAATTTGTTTTAAAATGTATGACTATTTTTATTATGGAACACTAATTACAGACCAATTTCCTTAATAGCTTAAGGTTAAGCAGTACAACTCTTCCTTGGCTTAAAACATTCCATTCGAATGTATAAGTCAGTTCTGAAGAAACCCTCTTTATTTTAGTTGTTGACTCACCACCTTTTATGGTCTGCCTGTTGAAGATATTCCAGAGTTTCTTCTTAGACAAGTGGCAAATCTATCAATCCACTGTGGATTTCTTTAGAAAATAGACACAGGGAAGAAAAAAAAAAAAAGGCAAGGGTGTGGGTATTTCTTTGTGATGATAGTACTGATTTTTGCAATGTAACTGCAGGCGTGTTTGTTAAAGCTGACATAGGCAGTATTTGTAATTAAGGCAAACTGTAAGGGGAAAAAGCAGAAAAATGTGAAACAAAAATAGGTTTGGCATTTAAATGCCATTCTTCTGACTAATTGATTATGTAACTGTGGGTCTAAGTGTTAAGGTACTGAACTGAGTCCATTATGGGTTCTTGATGAAATCATCCATGCAAAAAATAATCAGTATCTGATAGAATTGGATTTTTTTCTATTAGTTTTGTGGTTCACATGAAAGTAATACAGCAATGTGTTACCTTATGTTATTCTGTAAGCGGTTTACCAATTCTATTTTACATCACTGTAAAGCAATTGTACACGTTAGATCAGAACCAGGCCCATAAACTTAAGCAACTGAAGTTGCTGGGTCAAGTTTTTGATGTTAAAAGCATCTTTAAATATGCATCCATGTCATGGTGTCTCGTGTCACAAGTAGGACATAAGTTTTTGGTGCTATTGCATGATTTGAAGGACTGAGTAGTTCAAGTCGTGGCGCTACACGTATCTCAAGTATGGAGTTTAAGTTGCTTGGTCAGGCAGAAGAGGGATCTTTGAAAAGGATGTTTTCTTCCTTTTCCAGGGTTTCGTGTTCTGTGTTTCTGTTTAGAGAATTTTACATGACTAGTATCTGGACATAGGGCCAGATGTGAAGCTGCAGGGCAGCTTTTTCAGATGAACTGAGAAAGCAGGGTGGTAGCATCTGCTGACAGCAGGAACCATGGGGCAGG
>JBCJKH010077046.1:0-16139 GCA_039877255.1 Loriculus beryllinus | reverse complement strand
TGTGTGGTTCCTCTGCTGAAGCTGGTCACGTTAAACAGGCTGGGAGACACCTGCACAATGGCTGCTTGCTGGTGAAAATGAGACAACATGGCCTGCTCACTGAGGATCACCACAGAGCTGGTGGTGGTAACGGCCAGGAGGTTTCTCTGAGAGCCCCACTGCACAGAATGGGAAGAGAAAAAAAACAACACACAATTTCATCTAAGACCTTGAACAGTCACAGCAATGTCCCACACCAGATGGCAAGGGGTAGGATAAACATTTTTATACATATACAAAGTCCTACTCTCTAAATGCAGCTAGTAAATGACTTGAAATTATTACCCATTATGCTGTTACGCTCTTACCCAGCTATGCAGACTGCCTTTGACTAAGTACAGAAGCTGTTTTTTCAATCAAAACCACTTTTCTTCCCTGAAATATTATGGTACCACCTTACACTTATTCCTGCAGGATAGCATTAAATATTTAAATAACTCTGCAATATGTAAAGGCCAGTTGCATGCATAGTTTCTTTTTGATTGCCATATTCTTTTCTGCAGTTTTGATAAGGTTTTCAGTTAGTTCAAGCTCCCTACCTAGCAAAGCCTGCTAAATCACATGCATCAATAAAGTTGTCCAGAAGTACACTTCTCCCCTTCTCCTGGAAGAATCTCCATGTTCCAGCTAACTCTTCCAGTGAGTTCTATGAAGGTTAAAGAATCACAGAATTGTCTAGGTTGGGAAAGGCCCTTAAGATTACCATGTCCAACCATTCCTCAGCACTGCCAAGGCCACCACTAACCCATGGCACTGAGGGCCTTGTCTACATGGTTTGTGAACACTTCCAGGGACGGTGACTCCACCACTGCCCTGGGCAGCCTGTTCCAATGGCTGAGCACCCTCTGGGGAAAGAAATTTTTCTCAATATCCAGTCTAAGCCTCCTCTGGTGCAGCTTGAGGCTGTTTCCTCTCACACTATTACTTGCTACTTGGGAGACCAGCCACCTCCTGGCTCCATCCTTCTTTCGGGTAGTTGTAGAGCATGATAGATGCCTCCGGAGTCTTCTCTTCTCCAGACTAAACTCCCCCAGTTTACAAAGTTTTGAAAATCTTTTATAAAATATTTTTTGGAATGCAGGAGTTACTATAAAAAATAATCTAGGGTTTCTATAATGAAGGCCAGCTTCATAACAGGAGATAAAAGTACAGTGATTGTTGACAACTTTTTGCAATGCTTTTGTTTATGCTAACAAACATTGGGAACAAGGTGCTATTTCTGGACAGCGCTCCACATCTTGTGATCTGGAAAATGCTTGAATGCTCAAGCTGACATAAACACCTATATTTCTTCCCTTCCCCCAGGAATACATATTAGCAGATGTATGATATGCTAACAGCACATGCTATTTTCTATATCCTGGACCTTTTGTTACTCAGTATATGCCAACCCAGGACAAGCAAATGCCATTGCTTTTAAAATACTTTCCATTTTCATGTGAATACAAAATAAAAGAAAACATAAAATTACTTTCTCTGGAAAGGCACCTTTGAAAATATCACAGATATGTTCTCACGTATAAAGCAAAGCAACAGAATAATCTAAGGTAGAAAAGGATCTCTAAAAAACCTCCCAAAAACTTAGTAATAGTGTATATAAAAAACAAATCAACCAAAAAACGCTGGAGAACCTGAAAGAACAAACTGCCTTTTATCAAAAAAGTGGTGGTCAAAGAAGTTAACTGTTACTTAGTATAAAACTATTTAAATTTACAATTCTAATGCTCAGCACTTCTCTTCTGCATGTATCAAGATACTAGTAACTATAGAATGGCAGCATTTAAGCTGCCTGTGACAAAAGTAAATATTTCAAATAAACTAAAATGCTGTACCCTGACACTTAACAGAGAATGGGTTAAAGAAATAAATATTATAGTGCTACCTATTGGCATAGCCTTCAGCATTACAAATATTACGAATAGT
This sequence comes from Loriculus beryllinus, assembly GCA_039877255.1. Taxonomy (NCBI): domain Eukaryota; kingdom Metazoa; phylum Chordata; class Aves; order Psittaciformes; family Psittacidae; genus Loriculus; species Loriculus beryllinus. The sequence continues at coordinate 14,177 of JBCJKH010077046.1, read as the reverse complement.
AGAAATGTTTTAAAGCAAAGTTTTGCGTATTTGCAAGAGAAAACTTATCATTCACATCTAGTCTGTCACACCTAAAAACTTAACTAGTAAAGACACCTTTTCCGAGAAAAAAAACAGCTGAAAACATCATTTTGTATGTACTAATACAGCATTCCCTTTCAGATTGTGCATCCTCCCACAAAAAATATTTGCTTATAAGTACACCTTTTTATTTTTGCAACTACCAGTAAGACCAAATTTTATGTTGAGAAAGTGACTAATTATCTGCAAATAAAATCATTCATTTATTCAGATTTCCTTGCTTTCTATTTTAATAAATTTCTGTAAATTTGACATTTCTGACAATCCGTCTTTTTCAGAAAAACATTTCAGTGTGCTGAATCCAAAGGGTTTGTCAATAAGACATATAACAGAAAGATGTTTGGATTTACAGATGCCATGGCTTGTAACTCTCCCAGAAAGAGAGATGCATTTGCATTTGAGTGTGTTATGCTGAGCATTTCAACCCCGCCTGTAACAGAATAGCTACAAACAGGTAATATACCTGTTTCAATTTTCAAAGTTACTCACTATATGGGGTTTTCATCCTTCTTCTGAAGGAGAACCAGCCTCTGCTGGTGCACACATCTGTATGACAGTGATCATACTCATCTATTGCACAAAGATTATCTATTCATTTAATGCTTGTGAAGAAGACACCTTCCTGTCTTACCTTTATCTGAGTGACGCTTCCTTCAAGTTCTGTAGGTGCCTGGAGCTTCCACTTCTTGCCCTCCGAAGCCCATGTGCCCTGATCAGATCCTGTGGCTTTCCTCCACATAGCTATTCTCCCTTTGTTAGTACCAGCTGCCAGGAGACCTGCCATTCATAAACCTTTTAGGCATTTTGTACATTAAACTTCCAAAAAACAAACCCACATTTTATGAAGCAGCAAGCAGCCTAGCTCTGCTTCTAAAGTACTGAGAAGCCTTTTTCTAGCAGCATCCATTTCATAGAATCATAGAATAATTTCTTTGCCTTACTACAAACCAGCATCCTAGTCTCACTTCTAAGGTACTGAGAAGCCTTTTTCTAGCAGCATCTATTTCTTTGCCTTACTGCAAACCAGCATCCTAGTCCTGAACTGGAGACAAAATGGGAGAAGTTTCACAAGGCAAGGCCCATTTTCTAAGCTACCAGCTGAAGTATCTTTTAAATATATCAGATTTCATTTTAATGATTTATTTTTGAATAGTTGGTTTTGTAGGTGCCATGACCACTGAAAAGCATTCTAGCAGACACGAGCAATGCCTACACTGGCAAACAAGGTGATGCACACAAGTAGCTCTGCAGAAAACATCAGTTTGAAGGACCTGACATTCATGCCATACATGTTTGGTGAGTTCCACTTCACATTAGCTCTAGAGTGGGCTTCTAGACTGAATGCCCACAACATACTAGAGTGCATTAGGTGGACCACAGGAGTACCTGGACCAGTTCAGTGTCAGCAGGGAATCCAGCTTGTGTGCCAGGAGATAACTCTGCACTGAGACACTGAGTATCGAATGATCTCACTTCTACATCACATGCTGTTACCGAAACCCTCAGTAACAAGATGAACATACTGCATTGAATGCAAGGCACTAAAGACGAGGTTTAGGGTCCAGAGATCACAGCTGACATGTTATTTCTCACCTTTAGCACTGCAGTAAGAAACACAGTTAATACATTCTCCTCCCTCAAAGCCAGACTGCACATCTGGAGAGAGCACATAGTTCTCATCTCGGTCCAAATCCCAGAACCTAGGGTACACAAAACAAGAATGTTAACAATGCTTTTCCTTACAGGTGTCTTGCTAAACACAGTCAATAATAGGATGCTGTAGATGGCATTAATTTGCTATTTCCATAATGCCCAGATCATTCGATCTTTAAAATCAAAATGCCAACAGCTGCCTCTGGAATGTGAATTTCTTAACAATCTCTTTCCTTTCCCTTTGACTTTTTAACCTGCAGCATATTTTGTGATATTTTTCTATGAAGAAAGAAGTCAGAAGCAAACCAAGCTTCAAGAAAAACAGAATAGAAAAGAAGTGAGGTCTAGTTCTAATTTTCCTCCTCCCTACGTAAACCTCCTTCTCTATTTTAAGAATATTCCTTGATTAACCATTAATCCTTTAGACTACTTAAATCTTTTAGGTTTATTTTCTACCACTGAATATTGAAGTAACAAATTCTTGTCTTATATTACAGCAACAGATACACATTCTTAAAAGCAAGCACTTTTTTCCTGTTGCTGATGCTGTGACTATCCTAAGAATCAGACAGTAACAATGGGAAGAACAGCAAAGTCATTATCTTTTTCATGCAAGAGCACAAATGGGTGTATTTTCAGAAGAAATCAGTAAAAGTGCTTGAGAAAGATATAGATTTGGGTAGTACTGCCTGACAAAATAAAGGAACTAGAGACAAGGATATATAGAATTAGTTTTTGTTTGCAAGGACACAGATTTTTCATTTCATTTATTTACTTCGAGAAACAAAATTAGAAAATATTGAAAGTTTTTCTTAGCTGGTAAAAAACTAAACAAAACCAAAAATAAACAAAAAATAAAACTAAAAAGCAGTTCAATGAAAATATTCAGTGCATTGCAGACCACAAACCTTTTAGATGGCATTTCTCATGGGCAGCCAGAACAGTTTTAAAACAGGATTCTTACCTGATGACTGTCTCACCTAGTGCTGTAACAATAAGGCTGTGGTCTATCAAAATTATGTCTGCAGAATGACCTGTCTTCCCACTCAACTTCACCTGCCAACCATAAGCAAATAAATCAATTTACAGAAGGTAAGAGAAACACACTGAAAGAGAGTAAGCAGCTGAGTTGCCTAGTTAAAATATAAGAATAACTACAGTTGTCTGTTAGTTCAGACAGACCAACAGCTCCTCTCAGGCAGTGATCACCACTAAATGCATCAATTATATATTGTATAAATTTAATAAAAGAAACCTCGTAGTGAGTTACTGAAGTAGGTAAGGAGCAGGGACTTTTCTCTTGTACTACATTTTCTCTTAGAACTTTATAAAGATTGCCTTAAAATATGAAGCACTAAATCTTATTTCTAATCAAAAATACGTAATGATTTTAGGAAGTGGACACTCCTGAAATACAGAAGTGCCCAGTCTTCTCCATATGAGATGAAAAGGAAAAAAAAGTCTTAGGACGGTAAAGATTTGAGTGCCATTCCCCCAAGCAGTATTCTCCACCAGTGCACTGTTTTATTCTAGCCAAGTTCTGGATGAGGTCAGTTTGGTTTTTATCCTTACGCAATAATTTTTGGGTGACTACGGTATTATCTGTGATTCTGTGACTTGCAGGTTGTAACTTTTTAAAAGCCTCCTGGCCTTTGCAGCTATGAAGAACCCTTCAACAATGTGAGAACTAAACCATCTGCCAGATTTGCAAAGGCAGTATCACCAAGAGAAGGTGCTACTTCTACTGATCTGAAAGGCAAAACAGCTCTGAGCAACTGATGATAATAAAACCAATTACACAGATTACCAACTATTTATCTAAATTTAACGAATATTTGATTATACTGGAATTTTAAATTCTTCTTTAATTCACTTAGACAAGGTAAATGCAGTGCAAAAGGATTAACATAGGGTCAGACCAAGAAAAAAACAAACCAACCAAACAAGAAAAAACAGGAAGGCAAGATGAAAACTACCTTTCCAAGTTCAATAACACATCACTCTCTTCCACTTTTAAATGAGGATGTATTTGCTCATCAATGTATCATCCAAGAAATTAAAATGAGAGTTGACTAATTTTTAAGGAAAAAGTGATAATAAAAAACCTAACAAACACTTACAAAGATTAAACATTGCAACTTTTCCTTGTAGCCTCTTACCTTCATGAGCTCTTCTGCCTCTCCCTCAGGAGTAACTGCATGCAAGGACAATTGCAGGTTCTCTGTTATCACTACTAAAACCTCTCTTTCCTCCATGAATAGAAGTTTTTGGACCAGACTGTCTGTGGACAATACATGCCTTGTCTTTCCTTTTTCATTCACATAATGCACAGAACCTGGAGTACATGTAAACAAGGTATAGCTTTTAGTCAGCAGTTTTTAGCTACAAAACTCAAAGTTCCTGCTTCCTACCTTACAATATTCCTCAACTGCTGAAAAGGTAAAAACAACCATCATTCTTTTGTCTTCTAGCTTCTCTCAGGATACAGCCTACGATGGTTCACCAGAGCAATAATCCAAAACCTACTCACTTTTTCCCTGTCTAGGAAATCCATAGGGGAGTCACTTAAATAATTTTAAACTACAAGTAAACTTTCTGCACACATGTGCACAAATGATGGCTTCTGAAATCTTCAGTATTAATAATAATTTGTGAAAGAGGAATGGTAGCTAAGAATTGGTAGGATTTACAGCACAATATAGATTACGGAAAACTCTGCATATGGAGATCTTAATTGCTTAGAAACACTCCAACACTACACCACACACACTAAATACATCTTTCCTACATTAATTTCACAAGCAAATGGAATAGCGTCGTTCTAAGAGCACTGACAACAGTACTGGGTGACACGGCAACAACAGCTCGTATCAACTTTTAAAAGCCATTCAGCTTTTGTTAAATTGTAATACTGTGTAAATCATGCACAGGTTTACCCAGTGAAAAAAACCTTGAACTAGCACAGAGTGTACAAATGGCATCACAGAAATCACCCAAACAAATTAAGTTATCGAAATCTGACAGATCTCACACACACACATAATTTCTTAGCAAATCATGGTATTGCATAAATGTCAGATTTCATATTATATAAATATAATATTTCAAACCAGTTCAAATCAAAAAACCTTATGAAATGAAGTAATATTTTCCCCAAAAAGGTTGAAGTAGAAAACACAAATGTTTAAGAATGAACATTACGGATCCATAATAAAATGCTGCACACAAGAGGCAATATGATGCATCAATCCTTTCATTCCCCAGCCTGTGTTGATACTCAGGATTGTTGGAATAGCTTTTAATTTTCTAACACACAGCTATCTGTTTATTGTGGTAATACTTCGTAGTAACTGATTATCTATTGAATCTCACATTTATGTGATCTTTTACAAGAAGCAGTGATTTTATTTGCCATTTGAAATTGTTTCATAAGTTAAATTAACCTTCTGTACTTGGATATTCCCATACAAAGTATCAGGAATCACACAGATAATGCTAACCACTATTTTGAAGCTACTTAGGCAGGTAGGGAGAAGGTTATAGCTTTCTGTGTAACTTTAAGAAAGTCTTCATAGTATATCATACAAGAGACTAATCTCAAAATTTAACAAATCTGAGCTAATTAAGTAGAGCAAATAACTCTGACATACAGAAGACCAAAAGCAGCAAAAAGTGTATGCTGTTTAGGAAATAAAAAGGGGACCAAAGAAAATTACTACTTATGACCTAAAACGTTGCTTGTTTTCAACAAACAAAGGTGCATTCAGTAAAAATATCAGGATGATTTCCACTGTTCTGGTTAAGTGTCAAAACCTGTACCAGTCATCTCAGGTGCTCGGTAATAAAGATGATTCTTTATTCTCATGGGAAGTGTTACGATGCAACCTCCAAAATTGTTCAGTTCAGGGGTCCTCTCTTCAGAAAAGCATCTCATGCAACACATTATCTGAACTGCAACTATTGTTTTACTGCAATGATCAGCAGTTTGGAAATACCAAAACATATCTAAACATTAAATACTTGTAACTTAGAGGGTTTAATTTTGCTTTGAGGGTTTTTTTAGGAGCTTCATTGTTTAGTTTTGCTTTAAAGGATATTTTATTGACACTAGTCAAATCTCTTTCGAGATTTTAAAAGCATGTAATAAAATTCTTTTTTTAATTTTTATTAAACAAGTTTGAGCTGAGAATCTGTACCTTGGAGGGAATTTACAAGTCAGCTTTACACCCTACAAAAACATTAACTGATCCTGGAGTTATGAAAGATAATCAACCAGATTGAGAACTGGGTCCAAAATACATATGCCCAAATCAACCTATGCAGTGAGGCTGCTCCAAAAGTCAGCGTCACCTAACCGAGAAGTTTGTATAGGAGGCCCAAGAACCAGGCCGTGAAGGACAGCCCCTTGCAGGATGCAGAGTCTGTCCCTAGATGGAGCTGTGTGCCATCACAACGGCTGCTGTCAAAGGGACGGAGTAACCGGCACAGCCACTAAGCTTCTCTCCCTTAGACTGAAGCATCATTTCAAGGCATGAGAAAAAACTGGAAAAGCAAAGCAACAATTTCTTTTCAAAGGTATGTTCTAGCAGCACTTGCCTATTTCTAGAAAAAAACACAACACATGCATTATTTTGAAGCTTTGCACAAAACGCTGACAAGCTCTAATTTTATTTACACTTAGAGACCACTTTTCTCCAGGAACATGAAGGACACTTATGGTGTCCTTTTGGAAAGGACTCACCATGAAGATGCTCAGATGTTAAATGTAGTAATTTCCTCTTACCAATATTCTTTAACTCCTTTGAATACTCTATTCTTTTGGATAGACGGATATGATGGATATATAGATATATTCTAGATCTCGGACATACAGAAACAGGACTATTGTGCACTAGGCTATTTTGAAGCATTAAGGAAACAAATTCCCAGCAGACTGGAGAAGTTGTTTTGCTCTTACCATCTGTCAAGGCAATAAAGAAGGACAGTCCTTCCTGGAGCCCCATTTTCAGAGGTGTTCCTGCTCCAGCTTTTCTCCAGTTAAACATATCTAAGGCCTTCTCATCACCACTCACAGCTGCTTTTGCCAGCTGCACATAGTCCCTGCAAACAGATACTTGATTTCCGTTTTCTTATATGACAGAGTACTTTTCATCTCAAAGAAAGAATGAGTAGTTAATAAAACGTATTGTAAACAGAGAATAAGGATGTTTCATACACTGATTGGAAAAAGAAAAAAAAAATCAAAAAGATATAAAGCAAAACTTTTATACTAATTTTCATTTGAATTGTTTCACCTTTTTTTTCCACAGGCATCCTTATTTTTACAGGGATATGAAACAGAAGTGGTGCAGACAAGAAAAATAAATACATTTTTCTACTGAGCTGTTTCCTATTTCTTGCTTGGAGAGGAAATAGAAAATATTATGTAAGAAGTGACTTTAAATTTAATTATTCTTGCCAAAGATTTAATGGACAATTGCGTTTCAATGTGCTTTCTGCTTTTCACAATCAGCGACAGTTTTAATCAGAAGAACTAAACGAAGAAAAGACAACAGCAAAAGAGAGAAAGGCATGAACAAAAGGAAGATCTGTTTCTGCATACAAGACACAAATAGCTAACTACTAGAGAAGGAGAAGAACCTGAAAATAAATGACAGTCAGGAGAAGAACTTTTTTTATATATATATATATATATATATATATTTATAAAAAGGTCTGTCTGACTTACTCGCCTGGAGCGGGTGGTCGGAAGACATAATGACACAGAGATTTTCCATACTCTTGTTTCAGCAGGGAAGGACCATGTACTCTTCCTCGCTGATCCATTCTCCAGACAACCAAGATGCCGTGCTAGAAAAAGACAACAATTAACTTATTACACTTTGTAAACAAATGAGAATCCAGATTCCAGCTACCCAGTGCCCATACAAACCAACATTTTATTGACAGGTTACACCTTTACTCTCATTTAGTTGACACATCTCCCACTTAAAACTAAGCCACAAAGAATAAAAAGTATCTTTAACATTATATTATTTGCTTATTTAAAATCAAATTATATCAAAAATCTTGTTGGTTATATCCATTCTTAATAAAACAACACAGCCAGAACAATTAAATGAAACAGCCTTGTTTTTCCTCTGTAAGCAGCATATGCAAATATTTGTTTAGGTAACTCTCTTTCCACTTTTTCTTTGCAAGTAATCTGATAGCTAAAACAAAATATATTGAGAAAAAGGGTAGTAAAGCATAAGATCTGCACCCGTGAGTAAGTGCATATAATACTGATAGAGATGAGCATGGGTGTATGATCATACATATGTGAAGTCACAGGATGCAGATAATCAAAGGGAAGAATTTCAGAACTTCTGGAGCTTCCAATTCTTTCAGAGTAGACATTAAAGTACAACAAGAATTAATTTTTAGAAACAGAACTTAGCAACCAGAAAAATCATGGGTGCCAAAGAAAGAGAGATAGGTTAGCTAACTGACTCAACAGCAGGCAATAGAAGCTGGCACTCAGTGCCTGGCACATGTTCTGAGCACTCGTTTTGCAGGTCCAGCTCAGACTGAGCACCAAACCCCTGGTGACTGTAGAGAATGGAGAAGGCAGAGCAGTAAAAAGACAGTCCAGCATGACATACACAGGAATCATCCCAAAAGTGATTTATAATACAGCTGCAATTTGAAGATAATTATTTATCTTGTTATTATGTCAGTGCTTAGGGAACCAAATTGCATTTGGAGGCCCTTTGTGTAAGAATTTCATGAAAAAAGCAGTGACAATTTGCACCATCAAGTTCAATCTCACTTTATTTCATTAAGATAGGTAACAGTAAAGAGGTATTGTAATTTGTTCTATTTTTCTTTATTGTTTTCAGTATAGTCCTTCTAGAAGTGAAGCACTAGTAGCAGTGGTACATTCTAAACACTCTTTGTCATCCTAACTAGAAGCCACACGAAGTGCAGCTGAGGCCTTCCAAGGTAATATTTCCTTTGCCTAAGAATCAAAGTTCTAACTTCTTTTCAGCAGTGAGATGATAATATTTATACCACTTAAAACTGTTTATTAAGTGCAAAGCCGTTTCTTACAATTTAAAGAATGTGCATCCAGAAAAAAGCAGTGGGTCACAGTGGTAAGTGACTACTTTGAAAGGCACAGAAGTACCCATCTATTGACCTGAGCCTATCCCAGGGGAGGTGTGTTGCCTACCAGGGGCTCAAATCAGGGATGTTGCTGAGAGGCTGCCTGGTCTAGTAAGCCCTCCTGACTATTACCCACTTCTAGTGGTCCATGTGGGTGCTAGTGATACAGACAGCAACAGCCTGGAAACCATCAAGAAGGACTGGGAAATGTGGTTAACGGCTCTGAAAGTTCATGGCCTGTTGGCTCCTCCTCTCACTTTTCCCTCAGCTTTAAATGTCACCAAATTCCAGGGACCCCAACTAAGAACACCTACACCATTTATACGCTAGAGGAAAAGCCTGCAGCTTTATAAAACTGCTGTCACCCACCTGCATCCTGTGTATTAATTCCTGTCCTGCTCATTGCAAGCGGATTGCACTACATGACCTTAGAAGGTCTCTTCCAATCCAAACCATTCCATGATTCTACAATTTTGTGACCTTCCTTCCATTCCATTCTAGATGTCCCATCCTATATCTAGATTAGCCTACCTGCAAACCCAATTCTGAGTTTAAAGCACTTGAGATTGGAAATAAAAAAAGCTCACTATCTCTTCTGAGTGTGACAGGTTATAGAAAAGATGCTGAACTGGTCTGTTTTCAAATGGCATTTTTTCAAAAGGACTAAGAACACTGACATCACCATCTATATGGGTCCATTCCAGCTTGAGATATTCTGTGATTCTATCCTGTATTTTCCCAGTCATTCTTAACAACCCAAAGCTGTAGCTTCTCACTATATAGGTTATTTGCCTTCTAAATAGACTTTCACTACAGAAAGCACCCAGATCCTTAGGATTCTTTTGTGTGATTGAAACCTGGAAGTCATCCGTGTTGTTACTTAAAACACAAATCAAGAGCTTCTGATTTCCACAGTATCCTATTGCAAATTTAAGGAGTTATTTCCAAAGAATTTTCATGCAACCCAGGATTTATGATGACTGAATGTTCTCAGCTGAACACTTGCAGTTACAAAGTCCCAGTGAAGATCAAACAGAAAGCAAATCAGGGCCCAAATATTTATCTTCTTTCTAAGCCTATACCTCTAATATGAGCAAGATATGATCCCAGCAGTACTCACCTAATGGAAACTTCCTGAATATCAACCTTCATGGGAAACACTTTAAAATTAAAAGCTATTGTTTTTACACAGGAAATGAAGCATAGCTGCACATCAGACCATGGTACAACACTGAGTAAGCCAAACACAGAACCGCCAGAGGGATCATCTTGGAGCTAGGCATGGGCTGCTAAACCCATGCTCTACCTCACATGCCTGGCTCTGAGCAAGCCTAATTTGCTCAAACTGGCCACTACACACACAGCTGTAGGCTTTTAAGGACCACGGACACCAGAGTACCTTCAGCTGTGCTCAGCTGTGTGTTTCAATGTTTGTTTGAGGGTAACACAGCTATTTTGCAATAATAAACTTTGCTGGGTTCAGCTGTGCTGCTCTTCCATCTGTTTAGTGTTTCCAACTACAGCAATTGAAACTACATAAAACTGAAGACCATTCATGCCAACATAAGCATTGGCTTCGTTTTGTCATGTTAAGGTACTTGTTTAAAACCACTGCTTATTTGCCACTAATACTCTCATCAGAGGAGCAGTTAGGATAAATCAATAAAATGCTGTATTTGCTTGTAAGAACCACTATATCTGTTTTAAGATGACTTCATTACTTTGATTTTACACCAATTAAATTAATCTGAAAAAAAGTTTGCTTATAAATATAGGGTTAATGTAAGCTGTGGCTATATTAATGTGTTATCTCCATATAAATAAGGCCTCAGTTACCCCATCCATTAAGTAGCCTAAACCCTAATCTACTGCTCAGCATATACTGAGATTAGATACACTTTTATTTAAGGATAAGAAGATAAAACAGCAATAAGTATTGTAGAAAAAGTTAAAACACTGAGATTTTATTTTATTGCCTAACAGTTTCTCTTTGCACCTAAAGTAAGGAAATTTATCTCTGCCACAACTATCCCCTCTCATAACAATCCATTCCATAATCCAGGGACTCCTCATTAGGGACTGTAGTGATAGGACATGGGGTAACAGGTTCAAACTTAAACAGGAGAAGTTTAGGTTAGATATAAGGAAGAAATTCTTTACTGTGAGGGTGGTGAGCCACTGGAATGGGTTGCCCAAGGAAGCTGTGAATGCTCCATCCCAGGCAGTGTTCAAGGCCAGGCTGGACAGACTCTTGAGTGACATGGTTTAGTGTGCAGTGTCCCTGCCCATGGCAGGGGGGCTGGAACTAGATGATCATAAGATCCTTTCAAACCCTAACTATTCTATGATTCTAATCCCTTCACATCCCAGAGTCTGCAACACTGTGTTCAAACGCACATTTGGCATTTCAACCACTCACCCTGTCACCAGACACAAGACGGGTACCATCCGTGCTCCAGTTCAGGACTGTGATGGTGGTGTTATGATGTGGTGGCACAGTGTGGTGCTTCTTGTCTTGTTTGTTAAGTATCACGACTTCTCCAGTCTCCCAGCCTGCTGCAAGAATGGGTCTGGAAGGGTGCCAGGAAAGTGATGTGACCTGAAAGCTTCTCTCAATGTGTGCATCAGACACATGTTCTCCCTGCAAATGAAAATAAAGTGCAAGCTCAGTGCAATGGAAACTCAGCACGAGGGTCCTGCTAAACCTTCAGATTCACTTCCCAGTCAACAAGATATTTTTCTGTGATAAGGGACTGGCATGTGACAGAGCTCTCTGAAAGAGACATGAAGCGGCTACACAAATTCTCTTTGCATCTATTTCGCATGCATAAAAATGTGCTACAACATATAGTACATCCACTTGAAAACCGTTAATGAAAACACAGCAGTGTTAAGTAATGGCCTCCCTCTGCTTTTCCAGGCTGTTCTTCCTTCACAGCACATATGAGCACCTCTTGTTGAGTATCAAGCTTTTACTCCTATATGATGGATAAGAGGCTCTGAGTACATTTCAAGGAAAAAACAAACTTTTGAAGAAGAATAAAGCACTTCAAAGAGGACACAGAATAATCTAGTGCTTAAGCAGCTTTCAAAAGTAGACCCTCCTTTGTGCATAGTCTGCAATAAAATTTCAGGCAAATAATTTAACCTCTCTGTGCATTTCTTTTTTCATTTGTGAAATCTGGACGACAATTTTTCATAATACCCTTTGAAAAGTGTACATATTACAGGCTACTTCTATTAACAGACTGAAACATATCCAGTACATCTGCTGCTGGATAGCTTGTAGTGCCAGTTCCCTAAGTACCACTTTTTGCCTGAAAATTATGCAAGCCAAAGTCCTACACAAGCCTGTGTAAAGTTTAGAATAGGCAAAGGAAATATTTGTTTAGAGTCAAAAATCGTACTAGGAAACTACCTACTCAAATGGAACAAGCTGAGTCTAGCACATCACCTCAGTCTTCAGGTGGAAGAATGGTTTTCTTTTTTAATTTCTTAGTACATTCTATTCACAGGTTTTCTCTTTAAAATAAACAAACAAACAAACAAACAAACCAAAGCATGTGACCATTTTACTTGTAAGCCTGAAATTCCCATACTATGAGAAGTAAAAAGTAAATTGGTAACTATCACAAACAAGACTTAAAGTCTGTAAAAATTAAATTTCAATAGAAAGATCAATTTATGAAGAATTTTTAATAAAATACATTTAATCAGTAGTTGATTAATCTGACAAGTCCTATATAGCATGGGACATGAGTAATAAGTAAAATCCAGAAAGAAGAATTCAAAGAGCACAAGTAAGGCTGGAAATAAATAGATTAAAACCATGAAGTTTCAAACTAGCAAAATGGTATCAAGCCCAAAAGTAAAGCTGCTGCTGATTCACCTGCTCCAGGTAGATATCCACACAGCCCCCAGATGCTGTGCTGATGGAAGCCACTGCCAGGAGCGGGTGCAGGGGGTGCCACTCTATGTGAGAAGTAGATGTAACTGAATCTGGAGCTTCTATTCGGTGATCAACATATACAGCCATGACAACAGAGGCTGTCACAGGCTGCAAGCCTGTACAAGAAAAACACACATGCTTAACTATATAACATATACAGTTATGCTATATTATAGCTATATGTAATGTATATAGTATATATAAGTATACTTAAAAATGGAGGAAAAAATAAAGCTGCAGCATCATCACGTTAATATGCATGACAGAGACATGAAGAAGGTTATAGTGGTAGTTTTGAAAACACGGAGGAACACTTGAGCTTGTAGTCTGTAGGTTCATAGTGCACACAGGATGGTACCAAGCGCTCATCAGTGGCTTGTGCTGGCTTATTTCAGAGGATTGTGAAATAACTCAGAATTTACGAGAAAGCTACTTCCAATTCTTCATATCCAAAGGTGTCAACTAATGTACAGACAAAACAATTTTATGTTGTAAAGTCTCATAGTCTCATATCAGGGCTTTTTTTTCCAAGTTTTAACAGCTGTCACTACCTTGGAGCTTGTACTGCTGAAATTACACAAGATTAGTTTAACTCACACTGTCTGTTACCTACATTTGAACTGTTATTTACATTTGAACGAAAACAGTCAGTGCTGACATTCCAAGGAAAACCTGAAAGCAATGCTCTTGTCAGAGTTGTGTGTCAAAAATGGAGATAGTCACTCCTTGACACATGGAGATGGTCTTCAGGATTTGTGTTGCGTGATTTGAGTGACTTTGTTTCAATAGCAAAATAGACTGAGAAAACCGCATCCAGTTATTAGTAAAAAATGCCAAGACACAGTGAAAAAACACACACACAAAAAACTTGTGAAAAGTTTAAGACTCCCTTCACATTTCAGGGGAAGACACTTTTTCTTCTACGCAGCCAGACCTGCAGCTCTATTTGGCTGTCACCAGCTGGAACCTGAAGCAGAATGTAAAATAGACACAAACAGACTCTTGTTTTAAAGTCTCTTTCCTTCAAATATGCTGTCAGTGCTTAAAGTAAACATTTTGCTTAAAGAAGTCTGTCTTCCTAAAATAAAAGAAAAATTAAATCTGATTCAGCACCTTTGATTAGACTGGTTAGAAAAGTGGGGAACATTTTTAAACAGACATTAGGAAGTTCTTCTTCCCTGTGAGGGTAGTGAGGAGCTAGCACAGGTTGCCCAGAGAAGCTGTGGCTTTGGGTTGGAAGGGATCTTAAAGCTCACTGAGTTCCAACCCCCTACCACAGGCAGGGACACCTTCCACCAGACCAGGTTGCTCCAAGCCCCTGTGTCCAACCTGGCCTTGAACACTGCCA
>JBCJKH010077034.1:0-17646 GCA_039877255.1 Loriculus beryllinus | reverse complement strand
CTTTGTCGGAGAAATCAGCATCTGCAAATATGTCCACTCTGCATTCAGCTTTGTTTTTGAAAATCCTCATCTCTATAATCACCTCTATAAATGCTATTGGAGATTCAGAAGTGGAGAATAAATAATGAAATTTCAGCTGCCTACAGAATTGGAGAAAAGCTATTAAATATATGCCCTAGTATCAGTTTCTTTGTTCTTTCCATTAGTGATGACACTACTTCTTGAGTCAGTGGCTCTTGCAAATGACCTTTATGTGGCAGCAGCAGGAAAATAATGTCCTTTGCCTACCTCAATGGATGGTTGTAGAAATACCAATTAGAACTTCAGCAACCCCCTTTGCAATTATTGCCATCTACTAATTTAGGGATGCGGATGGCATATGAAACTTTCTTCAGACTTGCATAGCCATAATTTAATTCCCAATATTCTTTGTTTCTTCCCTGTATCATGAAAGAGATGTAGAATGCACCTGCAGGGAGAAGGCTCATGGACCTGCTTTCTCTATGCTCTGACGGCAGACTGACAAGTAAGTGAATTAACAATAAGAATTGAACTATATTGATTATGAATTCAAGAGCAGAAGGACCTTACCTCTCCAAATTCAGGTTTACAGGACAATCAATAAGATTTATTCTGCTTAATATGCCTGCAGCATACAGACCAATTAAGAGGCAGGGAGAAAAGACACAAATGGAGAAAGCATTATAAGAAAATTACAGTTTAGATCCTTTCCATAGAGAAAAAAAGCCAATAGCTAAATAGCTATTTTTTTTCTTGAAAAATGGTGTATTCCAGCTAGTGTTAGCCAATATGGTCCATATGTTTTTCATGGGTTTTACTTATTGCCAAGAGCTCTTAACACCAGTGAAGAGGTTAAACTCCTGCAGAATTGCCACATTAAGCTCCTTCCTGGCTTTGGTTTTTCCCCCCATACTTGCAGGATACAAAACATTACACTCCAAACTTTTAACTTTCTCAATGCTTCAAGCACAGTTTGAGGTCCATTCCAGCAGTTTGTCAGAAACTTGAATTAATGGTCACACCCTTGCAACATCCTCATTAGGAAGAAAAGGAAATGCCACAATAAGCCGCTGACATGGCCAAAATAAAGAGTGCCAGAACTGAAGATAAAGATGGAGAGGTCAGTCATTAACTCCAACAATAAGAAGAGGAAAGCTGTAATATTTGTCTACCACTTTATCCAAACCCCAGTATTATGTAAAATGATTCTTTAAAAAGGCAAACCAGAAATGCACAACCATGGTGGGGTTCAGAGGAAGTAAAAGAAAGGAGATCTCGGACAAGAGAACTTAATAAATCTCATGTTTTGATTTTGCTATCAGGAAGGAGGAACACAACATGAACTGAGTAATATTTTCAAGTTACAGTGCTACGCAACTTTGATTCTGATGGAAAGTTAATTCAGAAATTGTGGTTAATGATTGAGCTAAGAAAAAGGGAGGTGATAACTGACACAGAAAATGAGTATAAGACTCCTGGTAAAAAAAAAAATAAATCCAAAAAACCAGCAATGTAAGCAGCAAAGACAATATTCTCCAAAGGCAATCAAAGGCAATATTCTCCAAGTGCCAGACTTAATGCCTTTTACAAGCACTGAGCCTGCTCATAGAAACACACAAGTCACAAGAGAGGTCTAGTATAAATATATTTTTCTCAGCTCAGAGGTGTCAGAAAAAGCATCCTGGGATCACACAGCCAAATGAACAAGGAGGGCAAAGATGTAATGTTAACTTGCTAAGCTCTTTCTCTAGAAATGTTTTCTTAAGTAGATTTAAATGATTAAGATGCACAATACTGCTGCCAAATTCCAAGTAAATTTGAGGCAGTTGAAAACAGAATTTCTGAAGAGCCCTTAATGGCAACACCAGCTTTAAGTTAAATCTCAGGTGTAAAGGGTAGGACCAGTTCTGCGCACGCTGTCCTCCCCTAACAAACCCACTGTGCAGGCTGGCAGGGCTCACTGTCACTTGTCTGTATGGACAGGAGAGGGTCGAAACAGCAGGTGACAAGGTGCATGGGAAGCTGCAGATCCAGCCTTGCATGCAGGCAGAACAGGACATGGGTAGCTCGAGATTGCCCAGGAGATGACAGTCCTGGTCGGACACTTCCTGATTGTCTAAGCTGCCTTTTTTCCAACCAGATTTGCACATCCCACATGCTCTTGGTCATCGTGCTTGTAGTAAGCGTGGGTAAAGCCCTTCCCAAATCTTCGTTCATGAAGCCGAGTCATCAATCAATCAATCACTCAATAGATGGGTTACATCTATAATACAGATTATAGTCTCACAGCAAAACAGAGTGAAGCTTTCCAATTATTCAATGCAGTACCTTGCATAGCCAAGCACTGACTTACTTCACCACAGTGAGAAAAAACCTCCCACTTCCAGAAGGCATGATTTTTTTCACACACACCCCATCATGGGAGAGTTTTGTTTAGCAACATGACTTCAAATTCAAGTGTACTATATTCAACATATTCAAGTGACGGGATAATATATATAGCACAACTGAAAATCAAGACAGTCTGAGCCTATCCATCATTTCAGCTGATTTGTTGTCAGTCAGCCAGCAAAGCCCTCAGATTCTGTGTGCCCCAGTTTACCTACCTATAAATACGGTTTTAATAACACGATTCTACAGCACAGTGAGACCTGGGCATTAGCATGTGTAATATAGAGGGAAATAAATGATAAATCATTACCTAAAGACTAAGCACTATTATTCTGAATGCATACAGTGGTAATAATTTGCTTTTATAGACTAGTAAAATCATGAGATCATAGGAGTAAATTCAGATTAGCATGTGCCAGAGGGGCATGGAAGACCAGATGAGGTGACATTCTGATTTAATCTTTTACAATGCATTTTTGCATAGCAAAAGTTGTTTTAGAAGTGCTTTATTAAAAACTGAATGCATTTATTTCCAGATTATGGGAAGTCTTGGTAAAAAAAATGCACTTTACCTGAAAAATTGTAATAATTTCAAATATCAATTATTCATATTTTTCAATATAGCTCAGAAAACTCAATAAAATTTTAAGTTCAGAATTAAATACTCACAACAAGGGTATGAAAAGGGGAATTTTCTTTTTGTTTAAATTATGTAAAGAATCACTTAACATATCTGTCTTTAGCTTACTACCGAATTTTTTATAAGAATATAAATTCAAAGATCTTTCCCCAGTAGTGACAGGCATGCTTTTCTTCAAAAACTGTGTTGTTATGGTGCAACACAGCCACATGATGACAAGCAGGATTTTGGTGTAAATTCTTCCAGGTATAAAAAGGTGATATGGTTTGGAAAGAAATGAAGTAACCTCATAAGGAGAGAAAGTACCATTCAGTGAGGCAGCATTTTGGCCAGACATTCTTGTGCAAAACAGCTGCAAGATCCAATGCTAAACCCACATACTGGATTAAAGAAATTACTGTGATCTCAGCCCTGTGAAAAAGGCTGCAATAGTGGTTTAAAACTCAAAGAAAGTGATATTGAAGATGCTCTGTCAGAGGGTTAAGATGGAGAAGATGCCTTTCTCCTACTCCTTTGGGAGGTGGATGTGGATCAGTAACTAGCCCACTACAGCAATACTGAAACACGTAGTGCTAGCTAGGGGACTAAAAAGTCATGTTTGATTCTGCGTGATCATCTGTCACAGCAATGAAGCACTGCTCCAGTGTATGTATATGCATATTTATATCCTCACTTACACACCTGTAAGGCTGTCCACACTTGCAATTGCATTCAGGGCAGGAGTTCAACATTTCCTCAGATCTCTGGAGTTAAATTATAAAATGGGTAGTCAAATTGAGATAATTTTGCTCAAAGTAGCTATTGCTGTTCTCTGCTCTTCTCAGTTCCAGACATTTTTGACACTTACATGCACATGCATGCAAATATTCCGGCGAGGTATTGCAACAGCGAGCTAGGCTCTTTGGTCATGATGCAGTTGAGCTATGAAAAGTTCCAAAGATGAACAAAACAGTCTTTTTCCCTGAAGATTTGTCAGTCAATTAAATGTACTTTTCTCATTAGGGTTCTGCTTGATATTTTGATTTTCTTATCTAGTTAAGGAACAAATCTTTTCTTGGTCATGTTTAATTACCAAGAAACCAAGTTATCTTCTTAAAACACTACTACTTTTATTGAATAAGGCACTGTATACCTCTTCTGATATTGACATCTTTCCTCATCTAATAGATTTATAAAACTCCCATTCAACAAACAAGATGGAAATGAGGAATGTATTGATGATAGCATTTACTCCCACACCCAAAAGTTTATCAGCAAATAACCACTACCTTTTTCCACAACAGAGGAAGTAGTATTATTTCAGGTTTATTAGACACATATGAACTCCTGTTTTAAACCCCAAGATGCAGAAGCAATATTGTGAAGTTCAGCTCCAATCTATCAAGATGTCTTGCTCTGACCTGAACCTAGAATTTCTGTTGCCACTGTTCTTTTGTGTACATTAGAGGGATTTATTAGAGTAGAGAGAAGAGTTTTAGTTAAAGTCCTTGCCATGGAGTAACTTTGACTGTATCACAAAAAGTCATACCATGGCATACAGTAAAGTAATACAGGGATTTTTTTTTTTTGTTGTTGTTAAGAAATAGGATAAAAAGTGTCTATGAGGAAGATGGAATATATGAGCTGAAAAAAACCACAAAACCAGTATGTAGTACAGAACAAATAGAGGCAATACTACACAAAGCAGATGAGAGACAGCAAAAAAGAGACACATAATTCCAAGGCAAATACAAATGCCCCACATAAAAAGGTTATTATAAAAAAAAAAAAAAAAAGAACAAGCAAGAAACAAAAGGAGACAGTGGAAATAACCATATTATTGTGAGATTGGAATAATCAAGAAACGAAAGCTGGCACAATTTACAATACAGTAACATCATATTTTCGCCTTTGAAATACATATTTTTTCATCTATAGGAATATAAACTGTCAGAAGAAATGTACAGGAATCAAGAATACACTAATTGTATATTGGTTAGATATAAAAATGTTATCAGCAAATGAATGACTTTTCTAAACAGTAGCTTGTTGACAAGTGTTTAAATTTAAAATAATGCTTGCCAAGTTCTGTGGGAGGGTTTGAGGAAGCTAACAACTTCTAACATTCACTTTGATAATTTGCCAGTAAGATGTGAAATATATCAAACTACAATTGAAATAGCACCAATCTGAAAATACTAAAAGAATGGGTCGTTACCCTGCATAGAAACCAAAAGACAGAAAAATGCCACACTCTCTTATTTCCTTTCATCCTCTTCCCCAATTCTATTCTATAGAAAAGACAAAATAAAGAAAATCTAAATCAATCGTGTGGACATTTGATCACTGATATAAGAAACTGTTTTGTTTTTTCAAGCATCTGATGAGTTCTGTAAGAGTATGAGCAAAATAAACCAACAACCCCTCCCCAAGTTGGAAAAAAAACCCTATTTCTCAAGGAGGAGATGACACTGAACTAGCATTTATGGTTAATAAAACATCAGAATTATATTGTAGTTTGTAATAGGCATACAACAGTACCTGTAAGAGGTATTTACAGAACAGAATTATATCATTTAAAATAGGTTGCTGAAAAACATCCTAGACATGTTACTGATACAGTCAGTAATGGCTACAGTGGTACTCTCCTGCCATATACTTAACAAAGCTTTGTCTTTGTTTAAAGAACAAGATAATCCAGATGTTGCAAAAACTAACACTTTAAAACAAATCAGATTTTTTTTTTTCAGAGAACATTCTTTCCCAGTTTGAAAAAAAAAGGGAAAGTGAAGGAAAAATATATCTGCCATTAATCAGTGCTTGCAAAATAAGGCAATTATCAAATACTTTATGACCCTTACCGGAGATTGCTTGAGCAACAAAGATATATTATTTTGTGTGTTGTTGCTTGAAGTTCAGCAATTGTGCAAGCAATTTAAGTTAAACTGCAGAAGTTTTTATAGCAGCCAAGCGTAGTGTTTTTTATGTTATATACTAGTAAGGAAAATAGAAAATTTATGGCAACTATGAATGATGTTTGGACCAGGCTGTTAGTTTACTGGCTTGCAAGTAACGGACTTATAAAATGCAATTCACCTATATAGTCTCCATAAAGTAACAGTGACTTAACCGAGTTTTCAGAAAGAGCTTTAAGATTTGTCTCTGAAATAATTAATGGTAGCTAAATTATTTCAGGTATTAAAAATTGTCATGTATAATGGTGTGCTCCAATGCCACTTGCTTTCAACAGACACTATTACTTCATCACGAAGCAGATTAGGTCATTCTAGTATATAGTTATGAAAGCATTCATTTCAAATCTTCCACCTAGAATGCTACTAAAGATGGCAAAACATATTGTAGTTCAAAAGGCATAAATCTTTTTAGAAATATTTACTGATCCAGTGATATAGAAATAATAAAAATTAATAATATGATTCAATAATTTATGATTTTCCAAGAAGTATCTCAAGAGAACCAAATATTCACAATAGTAATTACAGTATCTTGCAAACCTAGAGGGCAAAATCACCACCAAAAGCAGAGTAACAGTAAACATTTAAATCTCAAGTTAGAGATTTAAATCATTTAAATCTCAAAGGTCCATCTCCAGATGGACCTTTTCCTGTGTTATGCCATATTTCATCAAACATGAAGGATCAGCTTTCTAACTCGGGTACGTTTATTTTGATCTAAACCTATCCATGGAACTTTGGACGTCAAAAGAAAGAAGCATTCTTTCATGGGAAAAAAATGCCTAAATTTGAGATTTTAAGTGAAATGAGAAAACAGTTGATGCATATTACTAAGATGAATAACCATAGAATAGTTTGGGTTGGAAGCAGCCTTTAAAATTCACCTAGTCAAGTCTCCCTGAAATAAGCAGGGACATCTTCAAGCTGGCCAGGTTGCTCAGAACCTCGTCCAACCTGGCTTTGAATGTTTCCAGGGATGGAGCATCTACAAATTCTCTGGGCAACCTGCTCAATCGCATAATCATCCTCACTGTAAAAAATTTCTTCCCCATATCTAGTACATATCACCACTCTTTTCATTTAAAACCATACCCCTTGTCCTGTTGCAATAGGCCCTGCTAAAAATTTGTCCCCATCTTTCTTACAAGCCCCCTTTTAAGTACTGAAAGGCTACAGTAAGGTCTCTCTGGACCCCTCCCTTCTACAGGCTCAACAAGTCCAATTCCTTGAGCCTTTCCTCATAGGAAAGGTGCTCCAGCACTCCAATAATTTTTGTGGCCTCCTCTGGACCACTCCAACCAGTCCATATCTTTTCTGTGCTGAGGACTCCAGAGCTGGAAGCAGTACTCCCAGTGGTGTCTCACCAGAGCAGAGAGGACCTCTGGCCATGATTCTTTGGGTGGCCAGGACATGGCTGGTTGTGAATGCACATTGTCAGCTCATGTCCACCTCTTCATTCCCCAGTGTCCACAAGTCCTTCTCCTCAGGGGTACTCTCAATCCCTTTATCTCCCAGCCTGTATTGATACCAGGGGTTGCCTCAACCCAGGTGGAGGACCTTGCACTTGGCTTTGTTGAACCTTGTAAGGTTCACATGGGCCCACTTCTTGAGCTTATCCAGGTCCCTCTTAATGGCATTCTGTCCCTCAGGCATGTCAAGGCACACAGCTTGGAATCGTGTGCAAACTTGATGACAGTGCACATGATCCCACTTTCTTATATCATTGATGAGGTTATTAAACAGTAGAGGTCTGAAAATTGACCACTGAGTGACACCACTTGCCACTGATCCCTATCTGGACATTGAGCCACTGACCACTACTCTCAAGATGCAACCATCAAACCAATTCCTCATCCACCAAACAGTCCACCCATCCAATCCATATGTCTTCAATTTAGAGAGAAGGATGTTTTGGGGGACCATGCCAAAGGCACTATAGAAGTCCAGATATACAGTATACAACTTTTATACAGACATTAACTTTTACCAAATAATTATTAAAATCCATTCTAAAAGATATATTCACAGATAATAAAAAACCTTTTATATATATTGATGCAAAACTGTATTACTGCATGTTTGCTAAACATAAACAGCCCCATACAAAAAAAAAAAAAAGAAAAATTGTCAAAAACTGTGAATACTTAAATCTGCAAGAACTGCACTAAACATTCCTTGAAACAGAAGACATGAAGCAGTATGCACTTCTCTTTTGTGAAACCTTTAAGAGAACATCATTACCTACAGGAAGTTATCTTTCAGAGTTCTCCATTATCATTCTCATTTTTCTGATTAAATTCTCCCACCCAGCTGATTTGGTTCATAGTTGTTTTCAGACTTCTAAAACTAGCTACTCTAAAAGCATATACTTACATTTAAAGTGGTGTGTTTAATCTCTAGGGTTAGCTTCATAATGTTTTCATTCTATTACCTAACTGGCATTCAGTGTATCTGTAAAGTCACTATGTATGTATAGTTATATATCCATGTATAATCGTACTACATGATGTTGATATATCATTCCTATTGCTGCAATACCACTGGAGTCACAGATTGCAAGAATAACTGAAGTTGGAAGGTACCTGCAGAGGTCAACAAGAAACCAGCAGAAAACATGTGCACACAGACACCCCTCAAGAAGGCAGAAAACCCCAAAGAACTGATTATAATGATGATGCCTTTGAATCTGAACCAGCATGAGCCTGCTTAAAATATCCCAAAAGCGCAAATTCTTCATTGTTTAGAAATACAGCAAAGATGAAGGATTTTCAGTAGTAGCCAGCAATGGTGAAAGCTTAAGAGAGTTCATTAACAGCCACTTCCAAAAAAGTAAACTCATATTTCTGGTCCTCAGAGAAGTTCACTAAAAAATTATAAGGATAAATGTGGATACCAATCTACACACTCGTAGAAAACCAGCAACCTGAAGGAGAAAATCCTGATCCAAATATGAATACTTATTGAATATTTGGACTGTGAGAGGGAGAGCGCGCCATGAACTCCACAAACGGAGAAGTACTGTACTGAAATAGTTCGCATGCACATAAAACTGTGCCAATTAAAATGAACACCCCTGCGCACTGTAACAACAATTCAAAAGAAAAGAGGTGGCAGATCAATACTCTCAATGAAAAAGAAATCACAAAAATTTAATAATTCAGAAAGAAAATTAAGACTTTTTTTTTTTCAGTCATGTCAGTGCATTAAATGGAACTAATCTCACCAACTCTCTTGTTTGAAAAAGGCTGAAAACTCTCACTGACAACCAGATGTTTCTAGAACTTGATGGGGGAGGACAAGATGGAGAAGGAAAACGTGAGCACACCTTCAATCCTCATCTCCTGCTACACAGGGATAGAGATATAAATTTAAGCCATCACAGAGATGCGGTGGGAAACATTAGAGTTTTTAAAAGATGCTAAAGGTCAATCCATTAAAAAAATTTATGGAAAATTTGATAATACTGAACTGGCCCAAGCAATCCCTCACATTGGGGTCAAATTTCAATTATTGAGGGACCTTTATGTCAGGGGAAAATAATACCCAGCATTGGTAGCATATGCCCTGTCAACATAAATCACAAAAACTGGATACAGATGCATCCATCTGCATTTCTCAGCTCTGCAGTTGGAAATCTTTGCATTTACCTTACTCTACTGACACAGCTTAAGGAATGCCCTTGATCCTCATGCCTGACCACATTAGCTTTATTTGCTCTCCGGACATTTGACCAGAGATTGTACTATCCTGTTCTTCTGCAGAATCCCTTATTTCTCTCTAGTAGAATCATGAAAGCTTTTCTGCAGGTTTGTAGTGGACTATTTTTCAGACAGATATTGACCTTCTCTTATAATAATATGTGCATTAAGTTAAACAACAAAAAACTTTCTTGTTTTCTCTTCCCATTTACCTGGGCAGTTTTACTTTATGAATGAATGGGAAAAGACAGATACAGAAATTCATGTAGAGGTTTGGGTATAACACTTAAAAAACATGCAATGAAATCCAGTGTTTAAAAGAATCATGATAGAGCCAGTTTTGGGGTTTTTTTGGTTGTTTGGTTTTTTTGTTTGTTTGTTTGTTTTGATTTGTTTTGTTTTGGGGTTTTTTCTTTTTTTTTTTTTTTTTTTTTTTTTTTGGTTTCTGCTTAGCCCTCACCGTGCTTTAACCAAAAGTATTAGAAACACACCTCAGGAAAAACACAGTATCAGCTTGTGACAACACCTTGATTATGACACCTTGCTAAAGAGCACAACCTGCACACGGGAGCGATTGTAAAGGGAGACAATTTTCTGCTTCTCCAAACCTGGAGTTTGCATCAGAAGCAAAAAAAAAAAAAAAAAGTCTACCTAAGCAGAGCAGTCACAAGGCTGCTATGACACTTTTCTTCGAGTCACCCTTACACCACAGAGATGAGAAGTCCCATCCCTCCTCTCTTAGAGGATCTTTCAGTGGTGAAGTGGAGGTCTCCTGGCTGCGGAACTCGCTTCACTCTGTCAGCTTGTGATGGAATGTGAAGCAGCAGCAACAGGGGAGAACGAGAGCTGTAGCCTATGTGACTGACCTTTCGGGTAAGTGTTTAACAAGAGCCATCACACTACTTACGGGAAATACTGGTGGTGTTCTGGTATAAAAATGTACAAAGAACTTCCACTACAAATATCAATTAGAAAGTCACATCTGTCACATCTGTGTTCAGTTTTAATCCCATTTATGGATAAAATTAATGATTAGCATCAAAGAAAGGAAATACACTCCTCACAAATTTTGCAGCAGAGAAAGGCTGCATTACAGAAAAAAAAGCACATTACCACTAGAATCATAATTGCAATAAAGGAAATATTCAGGATATCACCTGTTAAAATCTGAACCTTGATGCATGCCAAATGGCCATTGATCACCACCACATGCTGCTTCTCGACACTGTTTGGAATTTCTGCCTAACTTTCATAAGAAAAAAAAATCCATCAATTATGCCCTGCAACATGTGACACTGTAATATTTCCTTTTAATGCTATTAGCTGAAATAATGGATGCAAAATATCCAAACAAAATTCGCAGAGTTGCAAAGACCACTGCAATGTAACACCGAACAACAGAGGAAGCAGAAACTTACAGGTAGCACACTCAACTACTGCAGACTCTGCTTATCATCTCTTGCAGGCCGAGGTGCAAAACTACCTTTTAACGTTAACTAGTTTGGACGACTCAAATCTAAAACTCCAGTGCCACTGCATACTACAGACTAATTCTGGCAGCATAAAAAAAAGACACTGAGCAGTCTGAATAAGTGAGGCTTGCACACTACAGTGCAGGAATAGTTCTTTAAATATGTTAAAATGAAGATGCAGCTAAATTTTCTACCTGCTAAGAACTTCAGACACATAGTTTGTTGGTGAAAGCTTATCTTTGATGGGATTTTTCTATTTCATTAAATAGTCAAATTTATGTATGGCATTTTCCTACTTAGTCATCTCTCTCTCTTTTTTTTTTTTTTTTTTCTTAACAAAACGAATTCCTACAAACAAATTCTGCCTTGAAGATTAGTGCTGGAGGTGTCAGTCCTGTTCAGCAGTGAGCAATAAAACCTCCAGGAGAGCAAAGCTCCAGGCTAGTTCAAGTCTGTCTGCATTTCCACAGACTGACGCCTGAAGGCTTCAGAAGTTTCTTCTCTCTATCCCAGTTGATAGTCAAAGGTAGATGCCAATAGTGGGGATGTCTGAAGCATTACATTTCTTTATCATGATAAGAAATCACACTCTTGATTTTTGTTTGTCCAATTTATTTTCTAGTTGGAAAATTAAAACATTATATATAGCATTGATTAAAAGTTCTAAACTGGCCTTTTGAGGTATGAACTCTGTACTTTACACAGGGATACTGGTTAGTCTTTTATTACTACTATGTGAAAAAGCATGGAATATTCATAAGGAGTACTTTATCTAGGTGAAGAAAAATAAAATTCTATTTCAGCTTGACATGGATAGAGAATTGCATAGGAACTGTTTTTTCCGCTGGAGTGATCTGCTGTAGGAGTTAGCCATATGCTTTAAATGTGATTGACATGTCTCTGAATTTAATGTGTCACCTGCTGAGTTCAAGATCTGCTGTCTATCTCCCAATGTGTAAAAAATGAATTGCTTCAAGATGATTTATTGCCAGCAAAATAGAATGTGAAAACAACAATAGAAACAGTGCTGTAAAGGCATCTTACATTTAATAGCACTGCTTGATGAGTAAATTATTTCACAAATACAATCAAACATTCTTATTGTGAAGCTCTCAGCCTCAATAAAGCTATTGCACAGTCTAGTATCTGGCCCCCTGATTCATTAAGAGCTAATGCCATTAATAATACGGAGAACTGCAGCATTAACTCCCTGGGCTCCATTATAGCTTGTAACTGCGTGCAGAAAATACAGGGTTATAATTTCACTACCAATCTCTGGAATTTGTCTTTTCACTTTTATCTTTTGTGCTTTTCCTTCTTTCCTGTGAAGTATCTACAGAAGCACCTTTAATTAAGGATTTCCATTTTCTATTTCTTTCTACAAATGGGTCACTTGCTTGACAAATCTCATCTGCGTACATGCCAGCAAAGGTTTGATATGTAGAGCAATTCTCTAAATATCATGGGTTACTCTTCCA
Organism: Loriculus beryllinus; assembly: GCA_039877255.1. Classification (NCBI taxonomy): domain Eukaryota; kingdom Metazoa; phylum Chordata; class Aves; order Psittaciformes; family Psittacidae; genus Loriculus; species Loriculus beryllinus. The sequence goes on along the minus strand of JBCJKH010077034.1, from coordinate 4,992 downwards.
AAATGTTAAAAATGCAATAGAATGACATTAATGTCAAATATTTTCATTTTAACCTTAGAAAGATTAATATTAATGTTAAAAATTAGGGGTAAACACTGGAGAGAAAAGCTCCAACTCATCAAGAAGTTCAAGCATAAACATAATTCAGTCAGATAATAGCTTAAATACATAAACAGGTCTAATATGCTTAAAAGCAGGCTTAAAAGAAAATATATGACACTGCATACGGAATCACTCAGCTTCTAAAAGCAGCAGTCCAGTAAACTTCCATGAATTACTTTGTATGCCCTTTAAAAACAAAGCATACATTCCTACCTTCCTTTCCAGACTGCATCCGTGACATACACACCGATGTTACTTTTCAGAGCCATACCTAGAGCACAAACAGAAGATATTCAATACTACTGGCTTTTTTCTCATCAAGCATCTCACGACAAACACTGTCAGTAATGAAAACAAGTGTCATGTATTATTAGGTGCTCTCGGCTGCCAACATAAACTGGTTTGGTTACTTTCCCTTTGATCATTAGGTTGTAAATGAGTGTAGCTAGCATTGCCACTGGACCCCCACACACCATTCTTTGAGGTTTGGTTTCGTTTGTTTTGAGGGGTTTTTTTGTTTGGTTGCTTTTTGGTTTTTTTCCCTTCTTCCAGTAATTACCAATGCTTATTTTTTATTTCCTTCTAGTAATTACTAATGCTAGAAGACACAAGCACTTCCTTCATGTAAGGCTGATTTTGCCTGAAATAGTTTGTTGCTGTTTGGTTTTACAAGAAACTGAAGCAGTGACTATGAATTGACAGCAGTAGCTTGGCAAGTCATGGTAGGTTATTTCAAATATTGACAAGATCCAGATTCTTGCCAGCACTTAAATTTATCCACAGCCTTCCAACATATATTTTTCCCTGTTTTATGAACATTACCACGCTATACGACCTACAGAGGAACTTTAACATTTTAATGACTATTAGTCACAGAAATAGGACTGGGAAGGGAAGTGGTGAGGGAGACGTAAGGATCTACTTTCTGTAGTATTGCTCTCTTTTTTCAAGTATTTTTCAGAACACAGGAAGAAGCCACCTGTGAGCTTTTTGTTTTGTTTGTGGTATTCATGAAAATAATAACTCCTGTGGATAAATAGACAGCAGTTATGCCCCCAATACTAGGGCTTTGAAGAATTGGAATTACTTTGCAATGCACGGCACATATCGACTGTCAAAGTTTACTCTGGAAAACTTCCAATACAGACAAATCTTAGGGAGAAAAATGCAAACAGACGCAGAACAAGAGAGCAGTGAAGTCACTGTCTAATCGTTCTGCATAATTGCAGACTGACAGTGCAGTGTTAGACTGAAAGTTCACAGGTTTTGCTAGACCTTAGGTACTACACAGAGTAGTCTGCCAGTCACAGACTATTCGTAACCACAAGAGATACCTTCCTTAGCAGAAGTACATGCTTAAAGATACAGCTGATTTACAACCAGGTTTCTACATGACACAGAAAGGAAGTGCTCAGCATAAACAAGAGGAGGTATTGAACAACATGTGTCCAATTTGCATTCAACTCTGAAGTTAACTTTGGGAACAAGCTGTTTCTAGGTATGCTGGTGGGGATTTTCCTTTCACCTTTATGCCTTGAAAGAAAAAGGCTTTTCACAGACTCTACTTGAGATTGCAGAGGAATCCCTTAGCAGAATGACAACATGACATTTGCATGCTGAATGTATTATCTTAAATGTACAAAGAAGTCTATTGTCATGTTTGATAAAACATGAAACAAACTCACCGGATTTCACAATATTACTATTTTCTTTTTATTATGAATAGGGCACTATGTTGCACTGAGGATAAAGAGCATGGGTCATTGCAATCTGGTTTGGATGTGTGACTTGTCATTGCTCAATCCCTTTTCCCCTTCTACGTTGAGAGCTACAATGAAGTATGTTTACAATTCAGGAACCAAGTTTTCTGTTTCTTGAACTCAGCTTCAGCTGCTGGTAGTGTACACATGATGCTCAGTGTAAAATCCTAAGCTTAATAACCAAAGGTAAGATTAACACAAAACTCAGAAAAGGTGAAGCTTGACAGTAAATTTTCACAATCTCTCATCAAAACGGAAAGGGACTGCAAAAATTATAGAGGATTTATTTCCAAACACTGACTATAATACACACAGCATTATACCTTTATCAGTAACAGCAACAAAAGTGGCTTTATCTCCAGTGACCACTGCAACATTGCATGTACACAGCACTAGTGATTATCCCATGCGTATCACTGGCTCCGTAGCTCTAGAGATATGGGAAAATGACAGACAGTAGGATCCGTGTCACCTGGTTAGTGGCAATGTTTGCATGCGTCATTGCTAAGTGACATAGCGTATGCATAGACAGCTATCGACAGCACTATTATACTACAAAAACGCTTTTATAGTGAACGGCTTCCTCAAATACAGGAATTACTGATTAAATACAAGATTTAAAATCAGGTTTTTAGCTTGAAAAGTATATAGTTGTTCCCTTTCCAGCTTCTGCTCTGGGTAAGACTCTAGAGCCCATGATTACACTGAAGTTCTCCACAGTAATTGTAGCTTTGCCATTTCCCTTCTTTGGTGCTTTACATCTGGCTCTGAAGTCGAAACCTTTGTTAGATGCAAAAATACAAAGATATAGAAATAGGTAGATGGGTAGAGATCCATCCACCTACCCACCAATAAATGGATAAAGGGACAGGTAGATATACCCCCTAGAAAAATTATATTTTCTAGAACTGAAAAGTCAGATTGTATTTCAATCAAATACATGATGAGGAGAAAGTCTTGTCTCCTAATATTCAAAAACGGGTACTACAGCTAGAATGATTACAGTTATGTATTTTCAATGCATACAAGTAAATAAAAGGGGTTCCCAGCTTTGCTTTGTGGAAAGGCTGCTACCTTAACTATTGAACAGTTCTGAGAAAGGAACGAGAAAAAACACATAAAATTACCTCCTGCATTTCCTTGACAGCGTGTTCATCACCAGTGACCACCTGACTTTTTTTCTGAGGGTAGCTGTCCCAGTGAGCATGTCAGGGAGCAGCCAGAGCACCCCTGCACCCTAAGGAGAAGGGAGCCCAGGCAAAGGGCACCCCACGTCCAGCCAGGCACAGGCTGCTGTATCACACAATACCTAAGCAAGGCAAACAGCGCAGTCCTGGGAATGGTGGCTACGTCCAAATGAGAGCCCAGATCATAAGACAGTATCACAGTGATATAGCAAATCTGCAGTCAAGACAGAAAGCCAGCTTACAGGATGAGCTCTGGCTCAAGGAGTGAACAAGCACTAACAGAGCACAGCCCAGAAGAAGAGCAGCAGCCTCAGACTGAGCTTAAGAAAATCTCAGGGGTTGTGGTTATGAGGAGACCCAGGTGATATTGGTCAGGGCCATTAAGGCTTATTAGTGCACTCAGAGTCTCAACTGTGGTCCTTACTGGGTAGAAAAGCAGTATGCTTTTAAAGCACTGGCCTCGCCAGAGCTACACAAATACGAAGCATGAGTTAATAAGATTTGACATGCTGTATCATTATGGGGGAAGCCATACATAAACTATAGAAAATGTTAACTTTTTCAAAAAGGATTTCTCTGTCTGCAGAAAGACAATGACAAGAACTGTAGACACTCAATTTTGCCACGGATGCTGCAGATAACTTGTGGGTGGCATTTTGGCAAAGGAAAACATGTTCTGTTAGAGACACAAAATATGGCACTCTATTACATCTACCCATCCAGCAATGGAGGCTAGAGATGGAAAAATGTATTGCCTCTTTTGTTCCATATTTGGATATGAAATTATGGAGGTAGTAAGCTATGAGGTTCTATGTTAATATATTTCATATAGTCCCATATGGTGATTTTGTATATTTTCTAGAAAAGAGGTGGAGGAAGATACTACTTTTAGACCAGTGAATAAGGAAATATCAAAGCAGAAATTGTTAGAGCAATCCTAAAATATGAATGAAAAAAAAAAAATCTCTTTTAATTTTAGCAGTATTAGCAGAATTCACACTAATCCAGGTATCTTCAACTTTTTTTCAAAGAGGAACAAGAAATCCCCTGTGTTTCTTTACAGGCATAAACCTCATTAATGCTGTATCACTTAAATACTCTCACAAATTAATATGAGATTAAACGTATGAAAGCAACAAATTAAAAAACTTGTGAGATCTTTATCGATAAATGGAAAGAACGGTAATGCTTCAAGATGACATGCTTTTATATGTACTTTAATAGGCATAAGATTTTTAATAAATGTTATGAAGTCTTATTATACCCATGCCAGATGCTGGATTGTACAGGCGAAGGTTGGTTTGAATGTGCTGTCATGTTAGACATACTTGCCAATATTAAACAGACTGTGACTACTATCAGTACATTTGTCTCTCTCTAGGGCATTTTTAAGAATTTTTTAATTAGCTTTTGTTTCCAAGCAGTGCTTTCATTTTTCTTGATAAAGCTTTTGTTTTTCCTGGTTTTATTGACTTCAGATTAGGTTCCACATTTCCTATAGTCATTATAATATGAATATGAAGCTTTTAATAATGTATGAAAACTAGCGATGACAAGTATCTTACAGTTTTTTCAAATCCAGTTAAGAATGAGATACTTTAATGGTTACTTTCTTTTATAGCTTTAATTTTGGCAGTATCTTGTAGAAACAGTGTTTCTCATTAGAGAATTCAAATAATAAAAGTCTATTAAAAATCAATGAGAGGTTAAGACAACATGACAGAAAGCATATTCCATAACATAGGTGCTCATCTTAGTGCAGTTACTCTACTTTTCAATGTCAAGTTAAAATGCACTTGTCCAAGAGTTGCGTTTGCTTATCCTTTTCTGTGTTTGTCTCAGTTTGGGGATAAATATAGGTATGCTAGGTTAAGATAAGAGTGAGCATGTTCTATGTGCTGCCAAGAGGATGTACTTGAGTGAGCTTGGACAGCTCTCCAGGA
>JBCJKH010077027.1:0-24298 GCA_039877255.1 Loriculus beryllinus | reverse complement strand
CTTGTGTTGGCGGTCATTTAAGCTATTTCTTGTTATTCCTAACCTTAAAAGCACATCTACAACTTTTTAGGTGGTAGGTAGTAAAAACCAGATCTGAGCAATAAAGAATTCTATCAAAAAGAAACCAACAAAAAGTTGAGAAAGATGTTTTTACCTTACTCTTCAAGTGCCTATCCCAGGAAAGACTGCAAGGCATAGCATGAGTTCTTGCAATTAGTTGAATTGTCTGTAAGAGATACTTAGTCTTGCCTACACTGAGGATCTGATAGTATGTAGTGTTCCTAGAACATACCAGGAGATCTGAAAAAGAGCGGGAAGGTTCTTTATTTTGCTGTGAAGAGGTGATGTGAAGAGTTCTGAAAACACCTCTGTACAATTCCTAGGGAACATGTTGGAACTGCAGTTTTCATTGCAGTTAGCTATGATTTGTACTGATTTGTGCATTAGCAGTCTCAACAGAGACAAAGTAACTAATTTAAAGGGTCATAACAAATGTTCTGGTCTCTTCCTAAACAAAAGTGGTTTTACTCTAATGTTAACTGTGTGAGGCTGCAGGATGTTTTTTAGTAGCAGAGTCCTTAATTTGGTAGTTCTCGTAAATGTCACATTTGCTTGAGTAAAACTGGAAGAAGAGGGGGAGGTAAGCCTCCATTAAGTATTTAGTTTTGCATTTTGAAAATGAAAGACAAAACATTCTTCTAGGGAAGAGGGGTATATATTTAAATTATCCATTATGTACAGTCATATACATACAGTTCTGTACAGGGCCAGCCGTTCCCTATCATTTACAAACTTTAGTCTTTAGGTATACTCTATATTACATACGCCATAATACTCATAATAATACGATAGTATTCTTTGTAATACTTCAGTAATTCATGTATTCATACAAATTCTAAAAAAGTAATAGTTTACTTCAATAGGCAGTGATTTTCCAGAAAACTTACTTCTCTTTGGAGTTGTGTATTTTTCTGAAGATGTAAATTCCATGCAAGGTATTACTGTCAAGCTAATTTGTATTCCAGGTAACCTTTTCTGAACAATCTAGCTGGAAAAATACTGGTTGAATTATTGAACTTATTGGCACAGCCCTAGCTTTAACTGTATTTCCAAATGCTCCATGGTCTCACTGTTCGTTCTCATGCATGTTAACATTTAAAACTGTGTTCTGATGGTCTAACTCATTTATATTACATTCTGTTCTGGATATTATGTGCGTGTGGTTTTAACACTAGTACTGGAAAAAGTATTTTTGTTGTACTTAAGAAAACAAGGCTCGATTTTACTGGCTTTTAAAGTCACTTAATTAATGTAGTGGTAAATAAATACTGTCTCTGTAATTTTTAGTGCATGTTACATATACTTTTTTCCTACAGACATTGATGATGCTCAAATTCTTCCACGTCCACCTCGAGTCAGGCATTTTTCACAGAGTGAGGATGCTCCAAGTGAAGTTTTTGGTGCTTTAAATGAGGAACAGCCACTGCCACGAAGCAGCAGCACCTCTGACATCCTGGAACCGTTCACAGTTGAACGAGCCAAAGGTGCAGTTCCTGTCATTGACAATTCATCCCATCATGCTCCAAGCTTACAGAGTTCCACTGAGACCTCTTCAATGCATAGATCCACTGAAAGCCATACCACTGATACAAATAGCGGAGAGTCTTCCTTGGAAGTTGGGGATAGCATTTATGACCATCTTTGTCATTTAATAGGGCCGGTAGAATTTGCAAACACAGCCTTTGAACAAAACCAATATGTTGACCTTGAAGGTGAAGATGACCTCCTTTCCTCTCTGAGAGAATATCTTAAAGAAGAACTTTGTGGTAACTTTGAGATAGATAAATGTGAGGCTTCTGCTCATGAAGTTGATACATCAATAAATAGGAATGATAGATTACCACTGGATGGATTAGAACATAGAGATCAGACTGGTCAATGCACGAATAGCGTCACTGTTACAGAAAGAGCTGATAACACAGACCTGCACTTAGAGCAAAACCAAAGTGGTTTTATAAGTACTATCACACCTACTCAAGTAGACATTTTTACAAGAAACCAAGTGCTTGATAAAGCCAGACAATTAAATGTTGATAAACAATATGAAAGCTTGTTTGATCGTGGGCCAAGTAGTCCTAGCAACAAAGAAGGGAAGAGATACCTATACAGGCAAGCAGCCACTGAAGCTGATGTAGATTTAGTTGTGGAAGCAGCAGTAGCTGAAAAGCATAAAAGCGCCCCATTTAATGAAAAAGTAACCAACTCACGTGTCATGCATGCAAAGAAAATTCTTCCTAAAACACATGTTAACCCTCAAATGCTTCACATCACAGGCACAAACAAGCTATCGCCAACTAAAAGGAGTATATCTGAAACTGTAACTCATAGGGCCAAAATCATGAAAATAACAACTAAAAAAAGAAATAGTGTTCATGTTACTTTTAGGCCATCTACAGAATCAATTCAATTTTACAATCCTCTTGAGAGCAAAGAGGCTGCTTGGAAAGCAAGACTTCGTAAGCTTGGTGGCTTCAGTAGTAGCGGTAGTAGCAGCAGCAGCAGCAGTACCAGTGCAAGCACTAGCTCATCATCTGTCACGGAGCTGGTTAGACCTGGAATATACAGACCTCTAGATGCAATCAATGCTGCTTCAGCTGGCAGCAAGCAAATTAAGGAATCTACAGAAGCTCAAGCAGCCATGTTGCAAAAAGAAGGTATTGCAGTTAACCAGTTCCATAATCGTAGCACCTTTAGAGCATCAGGCCAGGAGTCAGCACAACAGCAGGGCTCCCTAGGTGGTGTTTATAAAACTGTTGTACATGCTCTTTCGAAGCCGAAGGCAAATGTTTCCCCACAGAGGCAGAACAGAATGCCAGCAGAGGCTCCACTGAGGGATCTGTACAGTCATGTAATGGGCTATTTTGGAAGGAAAGCTGCAGGTGAGCACTAACAAGTGTGCAGAGCGCAAAAGGAGAAAGGCAGCACCAGTTTGGCTTAATGCAACTGAAGCAAGCTCTGATAAGCAATCAAAAGGCTTTGGGATGATCACTGCTTTCCCTGTTTGGTTATGCATGCGCCTACAGCCAGCTGATTTTTCTCCCAGCATAAAGTTACTTTTACATACTTTAAATTACTAATTTTCCTTTTCAAGATATTTAGTTGAACCTCTTTGCTGCTGAAGACCATCAGGTTAGGGAAGAGGAAGAGACAGTAAATGACCTAATAAAGGATTAAGCCATGAGAGTTTTGAATTTTCATCTGCCATGCAGAGCCTTAAAATTCAGCCTACTGAATGATTGGCAAATACATATTTTATCCGAATGTGCTTTTCCACTCTGAGTGTAGTTTGTCAGAAGGACCTGGTTCAACCAGCTAGGTTGAACTAATTGTATTTCTGGTTCATTTAGTGTGTTTTCTTCTTCCTCCTCCTCTTCCTCCTTTTCCTCCTCCAAACCAAAAAAGCCCTTCAAATTTATATTTGGAGGTCAGTTCAGATAACTTTGAAAAATAGTCTGAAACAAGAATCTCCTGTTACTGGAATGATTGGATTGTGACAGTTCTCTGAGTCCAATCGTAAGGTTTTTTGTTCGGGTCTTTTTCAAAACATGCTCTAGATCTTTCTATATTAATTTTTCAAATTTGATGCGGTTACATCTTGTCAACATCTTCCATTGCTTTCTTTTTTCTTGGGATCATGGGTGTTCATGAAGGTCTCATGATAATAGTCTTTCTCCTGCTAACTGTGAGACCTCTGTGGACTGATCAAAAAAGAAGGCTGGCACTCTAATATCCGTTGTCTTAGTTCACAAAACCTTAAATGAACAATAAAATAACTTTCAGCAGTAATGAAGGTTTTCTTTTTTTCCCCCATTGTTATGCTGGCATGATTAACAAAGGATTCTGTAATGCATCCTGCATCAAGATGTTAATGCCACCTGAGGGCAGTCTTTATAAGCATAGCACCAGAAGAACGTGACTGTCATGAGTCTCAAAAAAGTGATTTGCTCCTCTGTAGAATTATAGACTTCTGGAAAAGAGATATCTAGAAAGCACTAATTTTAGAAGTACCTTTTATTTGAAATCTAACATTTAACAGAGCCTCATTATTAGAATAAGTTATACTGTGGTCTCATGAGAGATGACACTGAGGGAAAAATTCTTACAGAGAAAACATAAGCTGAAATAACTTGAAGAATTTAAAGGTGAAGATCATGATGTCAGGTGTAACAGCCACAGTTATATATGAACTTTATAGTTATATTGAAAATGTGACACTGGTAAATGAGTGAACTTCATGACTTGTTCATAACCATTGACCATCCAGAATTTGAAGTTTCATTCCATGAACTAGCATGTCATTTTATTATATAACATTTTCTTTGCACTATTTATACTAACTGTATACAGTGCCATGTTGACATTTGTCATTAGTACATATTACAGCCTACTTTACATTTTTGACCACATCATTTTTCATTAGGAATGCAATGAAGGAGCCTGTAGGAATCTAGTAAAATTTTTAGGATTTATTACTTATGATATGGAGGAAGAATATATGCTGTATCCTTAAAGCAAGCATTAACAACTTTGAGTAGTGCTTACCTGTAAGCTTCTTGCTCTTAAAGGTGGTCCTGGAAATTGACTAACCCCTGCTTAGTGGGAAGAAGAAGCTGTACTAATTCTTGAAGTAGAATCTGCTTTAAAGTAGGGAAATTCTTGAACTGCATGTTTGGCCATTTTTTTTTTTCTGTTAATTAGCAGGTTTTTTCATTTGTTACCTTTTGTTTTGAAAATGTTTCCATGTGTTCTTTACTATATACAGTTGTTCATTTGCTTTTAGCTCATAGAGAGGACATGAGTCAAAAGCTACACCCTATTGATAGTGACATTGGCAGTAACAATACAAATGTTCCTGATCTCATGGATGAATTTATAGCTGAGAGACTCCGCAGTGGTAGTGCACTGGTAAGCCCCTAAACTTCCTACATTTCAGTATGTAAGTCTGCATATATGTGTGAACTCATCAGTGATGTTATAAATAAGTTCACTGAAATGTATTTTTCTGGATTTTATGAATCAGAAGGAATGAAGACTATCACTTAGCTTTTCCTTGCATTTGACCTAGATTTGTTCTATTTTATGCTATTTGTAATTTCATATCTATTAAGTCTTAATAGTGGAAGCAGTGCAAAAGTTACTGTCAGGTGGATAGTCTCATTCAACTTGACAAAAAACAGCCAAGATAAGTTTGAATAAGTACTTCTAAACTGCCACTGATTTTGTAATCTAGCACACAAATAGATATGTTTTCTTAAAACAGAGTACAAACTTAGTAAGATTAATTTTAGGTTGATGTATCTATTAAGTGCTAAAACAGATCCTGAAAAGCTTGTCAGTATGAGTAGATCTCTAATTAGCGGTAGGGTGGTAAAAGAATACAGAAGCAACTGGGCACAGTGTGAAAGGACATTATTATTTTTCATAAAATGCCTTTTCTACTTTTATCTCTCTTCCATTTGAAGCAAACCTATGTGTAAAAAAAAAAAAAAAAAAAAATGCCTTAAGGAGACACCAGATAGACCACCTCCTGACTTTACAAGAGCAAACCTAAGTGCCTTATTTCTGCTGCATGCATGTCTTTGGTGCCCAAGTCAATACCAAGGTTTTGGCTTAATCATAAGAAAGTTAATGCATGAATTAGTAAATTCATTTGCTTGTGGTGTACATTAAGTTTTTGCTCATACCATGGTAGTATGTAGGCCAGAAAACACAAAATTCCTTTACAGTTTTTTCTGCTTGTGTCTGGAAACAAGGCTAACAAGCTTTCTTTAGTGATTTAGGCATAATCTGGAGGTAATACGCTTTTTACTATTTTTCTCTCTCAAGTCTTCCCTAATACATGTGTGGCACTTGCTAGTCTGAACCCTAGCCTTTTAAGGTATGTGCCCAAAAATTCATTCTGCAAATAAAATCTATATTTATGAAATTCTGGGACTGCACATGTTCATCACTTACTGCTGCCTGTCTGGGATTTTGGAAAGTCTTGGCTATGTATGTAGTATGATGACAGTTTCTGGTTTAGGTACTTCTAAACTATTTGTTATGTTCTGACCTTTGCAAATGTGGGATTGCTTTTTCGATTTTATGTAAAAAAAAAAAATAAAAAATAAAATCCAAGATTGTAAGGTAACTTATGTCTTTTTATTGTTTAGAATGTGACAAGAAGAGGAAGCAGTCCTGGCAGCCTGGAAGTTCCTAAAGACCTTCCTGATATATTGAACAAACAGAACCAAATGCGTCCTGTAGACGACCCAGGCGTGCCTTCTGAATGGACGTCACCTGACAGCGCGGGCAGCAGTGACCTCATCAGTTCAGACAGCCACTCTGACTCCTTCAGCGCCTTCCAGTATGATGGACGCAAATTTGAAAGCAAGTATATTTTTCCAAAATTGATACAGCATTTCTTACTGCTTTCTTGCTTTCCCTTTTAAAAAAAAATATTTTTTAATTTTTTTTTAATTTCTGCCTTTTTTTTTTTGGTCAAGTTGTATGGCAGTGGTTTTCTGTAAAGAGAGCTTATTTTGATTTCCCATTGAAATCATTAACAAGTTAATGGAGCAAGCAGAGTCTTTGAGAGAGGCTACTGTGGTTTTCGTATACCATATGAATCAGCACTGGAATACTACTGTACAAAAAGCAGAACAACAGTGAAAGGAAGTTACGAAGCAATATTATCTTCTCCCTTGAGCGTATCTGTCTGTTCTGCGCAAAATATAAAAATGAGAAGTTAATTATTTTGGAAGTTATTTTAATTCTTCTGAAAACATTTAAGTAAAACTTGAACGTTTTCTAATATTTTTACAGCAGTCTTTCTGTAGCTGTAGATTAATCAAGATACTAAGTGTAATATCATGGTAAAATTAGCGTGTTTTGCATAATAACATAATGCTTTTTATTTGCTTCATTTATTCATTTGAACCCTTGTTCAACAGAAGGGATAATTATGGTTGCCAGGGATTATGACTTTCTGTGTTATGTAAGAAAGAAATAATGTTTATGTGGTAGAATTTATTGAAGAAATTACAGTTTTAGGTATGTAGATGTTATGCAACTTGATGATCATATTTAAGCCTATGTTTCAGCATGATGTTTTTTTCTTTAGTGTTAAAAAACCCCACTTGTTAGAATATCATTTGCCATTATATTTTTAGTTTGAAGTTAGGATTTTACCAGCCAAGTTGAATATTTCTTCCAGCTTATAGGTTTTAGAAGTAAATTCCTTAATGTATGTTTCCATTATTCTTGCTTTATTCTCATGTAGGTACACTTGCAGCAACTAAGCACAATACAGGACATGCAATAGGAATGTCTTGTCCAGAAGTACAGCCACAGTTTTGTGACAGAAGCAATAATATTCATAATAGTAAATTACTTTCTATTGCTACATTTTATGTAAATTTGCAACAGTGTGTTAGCAACATAGGAGATGCACATACATGTTTTCCATGGAGGAATTTGGAGGTCCTGCGCTTTTGGTTTTTATATTAATGGTATTTTTAGGTTGTCAGTTAATACAGTGCTTTCCTCCTACAGATTTTAGCTTTGGCACTGAGGCAGGGACACCAGCTTCCATTGACGTCAATGCAATTTCAGGACAGCAACAGAGTGCCGAGGAGCAAGAAGTGGCCAGTCTAACTACACTCCACATAGATTCGGAAACAAGTAGTCTCAATCAGCAGCCATTGTCTGCTGAAGCTGCAACTATTACTGGTAAAGTAGTTAAAAAAAACTTTTAAAAAAGCATGTATTTCAGATATTTTCCACCTACCCTGAAGAATGCAAGTTCCAGCTTCTGCAATGAATCTGTATTCTATACAAGATGATTCTTCGATTCAAATTATTTTTTGATTGCTATTGAAAAGTAATGTATGAAGTAACATAAGTGGAAAACCTTTGTCTGACTTAGTTACCCGTATGATCCCTGGCTTGATATGAAATGTATTTTAAATTTTTCATGAGAAAATCTATACAGTTACCAAGGAGAAAACTCTTACCACATAACCTCCACCAGGTCTCTTTACAAATGTCCTATTCCTGGTAGTCAAATGGCTAATTTTTGGCTAGAGTTTTTCCCTTGGAAGGCTTTGAAATTGCTCTTTTAAATCAGTGTATCACACTGAAGTGTCATGGGATTCTTATATGTGTGTATGTCTTAACCTCTTTATATGTTGTCTGTTGTGTAACTGAGAGGAACTTTTAATATGCAAAATGTTAGTTAATTGTGGTATTTAAAATCAGTTTCCATTTATGTAACTTAAGAATTCTTTCTTTAATTTTTTTTTTATTATTTTCCTTGTTGATTTCATGAAAAAGTAAGCCTGTGTTTTACAGTTCATGAGCTTGAGCCTCCACCAGCTTACTTTCCAACTGTTTCTTGAGAAAGAGGGAATAACAATTAGGTTAACATCCACCAACAGATGCAGTTTAGCCAAATTGAATGGCCTTTCTTTCTGAAAGAGAGAATCTTCCTCTCTGAGGAGTATTTGGAAGAATGGTCTCTTGCCAGAATTTGTAAATGAGAAGTAAAGATGTCCATAGTCATTTTCATACTCCTTGTTCCATAACTGGTATGCACTACCATTCCTGTTCCAACTCTGGGAACAAGTACCTATTTACCTGTGAAAGCTTATACCTACATACAGTGTTATCTTGTCTGTGAGAAATCAAATTCTGCATTTTCAGAGATATTGAAAGACATCTTTACTTCCCTGGCCACAATTTCACTTTCTAAAATTGCCTTTCTGCCGAAAGCAGCATGTGTTAGCTTTCTTGTACATTGCTGTTCAGTTTGTTCAGCAATGTTCAGCTTGACTTTTGTTTTCTTCATTTTCTCTTTGTTCTGTGCTTGTTGAAAGCCCTTGCAGAGAATATGTTCTTTTTCCGCTAGTTTTTATATGTTAATAATTTCATTACTGTTTGGTGGTTTTGTCTAAGTTTGCACTGTAATTGCATTAATAAGATTGCAATTAATGGTTGAGCTGTCCATTGAGAGATTCTGTGGCTATCTCTTCTTGTTGTTTGGACCACTGTTTTAGAGAGGCAGCTTTTGTGTGTCACACGCATTTAGCTGGGTTACCTGAAGAAGCAAGAACTGTGCAATTACACTGTCTGTCTCTGTCTGACTTTTCCATGCTCCAAACAATGTTGGAGTCCATTGTCTAATTTCTGATATCTATATATGTATCTATATATAGATATATGCACATAAACCCCATACAAAAAACAAAAACAAACCAAAAACCAAAAACCAAAAAAAACAGAAGGACATTATTTTGGTCAAAGTTCCATAAAAGATAGGCAGCTATCTAGTGAAAATTGCATGTATGCAGAGACCTGTGGCAGGGAGGCTTGTGACTTGAATTCACTGCATTAGACATCAGCAAATCCATGCAGAAACTCAACCTTGAAAACATGCTCATAAAAAATGAGTTTTCACTGGTTTGGCTGCTCAGAAATATATGTGTTTCTAAGTAGTTTTGCTTTGAAGGTTTTTGGAAGGAAAATTTCTTCTTTGTATATATAGCCATTATTCATATTCTTAGCACACAATTGAGTTTACTACTGATTGTTGTTTACTAGTCCTAGAACAAGTTGCACTCACATAGTCTCAGTCAAATTTGGATCCACATATGCTGGAGTATCTCTTGGTGCTTCTGACAAGACTCCAGAAGTTCAGCAAATTTTCTGTAATTATTTCTGTCCATTCTTTTCCATCATATGAAGGTCTCCCCACCCTTTCTTTCATCTCATTCCCTTTCTTTCCCTCTGTATCCCACTCTTCATCGCTTTTTCTTCTCTGCGTCAGTCTTTCTCACTCTTGATCTACTTTCATGCATCCCCACTTAATGAGCAGAATGGAAGAGAAGTAGGAAAGGATTTCTTTGGACATCTTTTAAGTGTAGTTTACAGTATCTTTGTAAGCATGTGAAAAACACAAGGTCGGTAGCAAGAGAAGAGTGTGTCATTACCTGTGGCATGAAACAGTAGTTTGTGTGTGAAGCAGTAGCGCTGATCTCTCCTGCGTAGAGGTGTTGATTTAAATTGATGGCAAAAGCTTCATTGCCTGTGCCTTTTAAAGCAGATGGAGACCTTTGCAGTTTAGCGATTAAGGTTAGTTACCACAATTTCTGTTCTGATAACACTGACATTTTCTGTCAAGTTCTTTAAACAATTTGTTCTCTGTACAAGAAAGAGCATTTCACAGCCAGCGATTGGGAAAATTACTATTTTAGGAGACTCACTTTTTCACTCTATTCCTAAAGTTCAGCTTGTTTCTAATACTGAGCTTCATATATAATATTTTGGAGTCCCAGTTACATTTATCTAAAGCTAAAAATAAATAGGTTTGAATTCTTCTATTTTAACATGTGCTGATGTGTAGGGAAGTATGTGTTGAATATCTGTTCTTTTCTGTGATGTGACTGTTCTGGCCAGAGTCAGCTTTTTATAAGCCTCTTTAGTAGGCAAATTCAGGAAGTGAAACCAACATAATGCAGAAGAAAAATACATATACCTACTCCCTCTCTGCAGGTGTCTCAGTAAAGGAGACCAAATAGTTGCCTAGAGAGGTTGCACAGTGGTGATCATGGAAAAATGCCTTTGTAGCACTGCCATTCAAACACCTGTATTTTCCCATCTTAGAGGAAATAACGTTCCTCTAACTATATAGAACTTCCCCTTGGTATGGATTTTCTCAGGCCAGTTGATACATAAACATCGAAGATTGTTAGTTACTGGTTTGAGCTTTTATTTATAAATTAACTTGAATGCATCCATAAACCTGGAAAAACAGTTGTTCCAGGAAACTTTCTGCTTAAATTGCTGGAGAGTAATTTAGGTGAGGGAATGTGAAGAGAATTTTGACTGTACAGAGCACTGAAAGTGCTGTAGAACAAACACATTTAAAATTATATGCACCTAAAATAGAGCTCTGTTAATTCATTTGTGTATCTGATTTTGATGTTAATCTCTCAGCTGTCCTGCATGTAATGTGTTTTCTTTCGGAGGACCATTCACAGGGAGATCTGCGTATAGTTTTTCTATCTTTTCTTGGCCCATTTTGATACATAAAAGTAGCTCAGTTTTAATGCTACATTTAGACAATGTTTCAGTAGTTCTAGGAAATAGAAACGGCTTTTAAGGTAACTGTTAAAAATTGCATTTGCAGGCTCTGAAAGTGCTTCTCCAATCCAATCTGCTCTTGGATCCAGATCACAGACACCCTCTCCTGCTACTCTTCATGCAGATCATATTGAGCAGAAGGATCTGCAGCTGGATGAGAAGCTCCACCACTCTGTTTTACAGACGCCAGATGACCTAGGCAATATCTGGAACAGAAAACATAAACGTGTTCTTTCTTTTTGAATGCAATACAGTGTAGTAGCTAGTATCACATTAGTTGTAAACAATCCTGTACAAGGCTGTTTTGTCTGCACTTTAAGAGATATTTCATTACCATGATTTCCTTTAAAAGCAAACAGAAATCTTTTGCATTTTGTCTTGCATTTCATTGGAATGATTAGCTGTGGATTAATAGTCACACGCATTTCTAATTGTTCTTTTTGATGCTTAGAGTCATGGCAGTTTAACCTAGTATGTGGCCTTACCATGGCCTGTTTTGTTATTGATATAATATGATATATATGATAAGACTTAATTTTAAAGTAATGTTATGATTTCTTCTTGGAAGTTTTGTTCATTTCCCTTTCATATTTAAACAAATTTATAATTACTTCAACTATGTCAGCTACTGAATTCTAGACTGCATTCACTTTATGAATGCAAAGTTCCCATTTCTCCCATATTTGGTCTCATGGAAGAAGAAGAATATCTGATCTATATTTCAGACAGTTTTCCTTGAGGTAGCCTACTGATGAGCAGAAATATCATCATTTTGCTTTGCACTTTGATATCTGCAGCCTAGAAACTGTTAGTGTCTCTACCACAGTGGTCCAGATCTTCAAAAGAAGAGGCTGTGTGATTAGGCTGAGTTCAGATTTAATTTTGACTTTGTATGCCTATGGGAGCTGTGAGATTTTCCTAAAATATCAGCAAATTCTGATGCGGAGGTGTTTTGAAAATCTGTCTGAGAGGGGCAAAGGAGATGTGGGATGCCTGCTGCTTTAAAACTGTGGCTTGTTAGATAGTTTTGTGTGGCTGTTTAGCTAATTAAGTGTGAGCTGAGTAGACTTTAGTCATTATTTGTCAGAGTTTTCTTTGTATGGACAGACTAGTTTTGTACAACGGGTAATGGGTTAAAACTTAAACAGAGGAAGTTTAGATTGGCTATAAGAAGGAAGTTCTTTACTGTAAGGGTGGTGAGGCACTGGAACGGGTTGTCCAGGGAAGTTGTGAGTGCTCCATCCCTGGCAGTGTTCAAGGCCAGGTTGGACAGAGCCTTAGGTGTCCCTGCCCATGGCAGAGGGATTGGAACTAAATGATCTTAAGGTCATTTCCAATCCTGACCATTCTATGATTCTATGAGATTATTCATCTTCCACACAAAAAAGAACATTCAGTCGTATAACACTGATGTGTAAAGACAGCTACGTGAGGGTTAGATTGTGGTGCTATCTTACTGAATGTTGCCTCTCCAATCATACAAATTTACTGCTTAAAGAACAGCAGCCAGAGGCAAGTTTACTCTTGCCTTTCTCTTTAATTTGCAATAAAATACATTTATAATAGATTCTAAGGAAAATTGTGTTTCTGTTTTATTAGGAAAAATGTAAACTTGAAATGTAAATTTACACGGAAGCAGGCAAATGGAGTTCTGGACATTCATTGACTCCAAAGAAAGTAAGGCAGCAGTTAGAAAAGGAGTGGACTTACTAGGTCCATCAGGTCCATATTAGGGCTCCAGTAGTGACCTCAGATGCTATTTATGGAAAGAATATATTACATAGGAGAATTCTTCCTCTGCAGAGTTTGATAATTGACGTATAGGTGTTGAGATGGCTGAATGGGTAAGAAATATCTTACTCTGAAAGATGAATCTTTTTTTTTCCCTTTGGTTTTAAGAAAGCTATGCAAGAAAAGTTGTGATATAGCTGTTACATTTGCTGGAGAAATAGGTCTCACTATACCTTTTTCTTCCATTACAGAAACTAGTGAATTCCCTTCAGAATGTTGCAGTGTGATGGCTGGGGGAACACTTACAGGGTGGCATGCAGATGTTGCTACTGTGATGTGGAGGCGAATGCTAGGAATTTTGGGAGATGTCAACAGCATCATGGACCCAGAGATTCATGCTCAGGTTTTTGATTACCTGTGTGAACTATGGCAGAATCTGGCCAAGGTAAGAGAACTGAACCTCTTCTCCAGCCTGACCTTATGGGGCAGAATTTTTCAGAAGAAGAAAACCCAACACCTTATATATGTTCATTAAATATTTATCTTTTGTTTCTGTGTTTTTAATAATTGCAGATAAGAGACAATCTTGGTATATCAACTGATAATCTAACTTCACCATCTCCACCAGTTTTAATTCCACCACTAAGAATTCTAACACCATGGCTGTTCAAGGTAAATTTGAGCGCTAAATAGTGAAACAGAAATAAAAGTTCATGTAGGCATGAGGAGTTTTTGTTGTAATTTTTTGAGTTGTTAATAAATATCATTCTAACACTGTAGGCAACAATGCTGACTGATAAATACAAACAAGGGAAGCTACACGCTTATAAACTCATTTGTAAGACAATGAAGCGAAGACAAGACGTTTCTCCAAACAGGGATTTTTTAACTCATTTCTACAATATAATGCACTGTGGACTTCTTCATGTTGATCAAGTAAGTTCAATTACAAAATTCAGGTTAATACAAATTTTATAACTAGTAATAAAACGGTTTTATCAGAAATGCTGAATGGATTTTAAACTGAGTAATTTGATTTGAAAACAGTTATGTGACTGATACTTTTTCTAAACTTTGATAAATTGCCTTTCATTGTAATCAGAAATAGGGTTTTGGGTTTTTTTTAGTCCGTTTCAAGCAAATATGAGGGCAGAGAAGATGCTGTTTCATTTTTTACTGATTGTATGTTACAAATTGAAGCATACAAGAAAGAGAAGGAATCAGATTCTTAAGGTCCATAGTTCTTACTTGCTCCCTGATGTAACAGTTTAGCTAGTGGGAAAGTAAATTGTTCTAACTACATTGGAGTAGTTCATACAGCAAGTACAGGAACCAGCAAAGTGAGGTATACTGAGTGTATCTAGTCAGTGGGAGTAGATCTTTTTCATGGGTTTTAATATGAACAAGTCTGAAAAATACTGTATGGCTTAAACACTCTTAAAGGCTTGCATCAGAAGTGTGGAAAAGTTGGTTTTGTGATTTTCTTTGAGGAGCAGTTAGAAGCATAGGGAGATCAAAGATTAAGACAACCCTGTTTTCATTAACTGGGCAAAATAGAACTAATCCTAGTCCAGAATTATTCCACAGATGTCTATGGATAGGACAGACCTCCAGTTTCTCTCCTGTAACAACCAGTTTACACTGCTTTTCTTGTTGGATTGCCAATCTTCCTATGTCATACTGCCATTCTGTTGGATATTACTGCTATTTGAAGGAAAAGGGTTATTTTTTCGCCTATTTCTGAATTTGAGATTTTTTTAAGAATTAAAACATTTTATACTTTTTTGAAATAGTTCTTAAGAAATTGCATCTTGTATATTAATTTTAAAAACTTCCTCACTAAGTCTACAAGAACATAATCTGTGTTGGATAACTATATAGCAGAGGTGTTACATAACACTTTGTTGTAATTCTTTCTTTATATTTTGGTTACATACCGATATATGCAAGAGTGTAATACATTCTTTAAAGTTACAGTCCGATAATACTTGGAGAGGATTAAACATGGAGATACAATACCTGGCTATCTGTATATTTCTTTTGTACATATTTAAATGAATGGTTAATCATCTGTAGGACTTTAAAAGCTAAATATAAATGAATAGAAAATGTGACCTGGTACTGGCCTTGTACAATATTGTCCAAGCTTAGATGGATCTATTTAATATATATCACAGTTTGTTTACATTAATATGAGTATACTTAAGGAATTTCTTTTTATGCTACTCTGCTCAGTAATGAGTGCCTTAATTGCCACAATGCATTTGCTTTCTTACATTTTTACTTTCTACCTTTAGTAATTAGCTGCCTTTTTTTCATTCATTGTTCATCTTGTTGATACTCTTGTTTTTCTTTTCTTTCTTTTCCCTCTGCAAGGATATTGTCAATACAATCATCAAGCACTGCTCTCCTCAGTTCTTTTCACTTGGTTTGCCTGGTGCCACCATGCTCATGATGGATTTCATTGTAGCAGCAGGAAGAGTGGCAGCTTCTTCTTTTCTCAATGTAAGTACCTATCGCTTACTTCTAATCTATGTATGAGGTGAAAGGATTTGAAAGAAAACTTAACGGTATTTTTCCTTTACTAGGATGTTAACTTGACCCCAGAATTCAATTTAATGGTTAGCAAATACCCACACTGTCAGGGGTTTATTCTAGAACACTACACAGGCAAGTCCACTCCAGAAAATATGTGAGGAATGCAAAAATTGCTGTTGAATAAGAGTCTTTTACTTCAGAGTTCTCAGAATTGACAGCTATTTATCAGTACTTTAAAATGCTTTAAAATAAGTGTCCATCTGACTGTGCCTCTATTTAAAAAATGTATTTATTCCTCCATATCTCTGCTATGGAATGACTTTGGTCATGTTTGGGAACTCAAATCTGCTAGTGCTAGCACTATTTGAGCACTTTTCTGATATTGCTATTCAGGCAACTTCAGCCTCCTATAATACTGATATGATTACCTAGGTGCTGTTGGCCTTGCATGATTATACTCCCTCAAAGCTCCCCAGTACTCTTCTCCAATTGTCTATGAGTTTTGACTGTTTTCACGTCATTCCTACTTTAACCAAATAAAATCCACCCTCCCTCAAAGTACTGTCAGAAGCCTTTGTCAACATCTTGGGCTGTTACCTGTCATGTCTAGCAATGACTCATGTCATGCCCTGTTTTCCTCATCCTGATGAATTAGCAGAACGTAAGACCTAAGCCTAGTTAGCAGCTCAGTCATTTGTCTGTAGTCCTAGCAATTTCTCTGTGTCCTTTTGTCCATCTTGGCAAATGGGACCAGGGAGTGTGCATGAGTAGCAGTCTCATGGGGCTGTGGTCCTTATTTCCTTAGCTCTACAGAATTTACAGAAAGGAAATAGCTGTGTAGAGTTTCAGCCATTGTTCTTTTTTAAGGCAGCTAGATATGTCAGTCAGCTTCCTGATTGCAGTAAGAATCCGTATTTCTCCCCACATTTTCTTTCTTTTAGGCACCAAGAGTTGAAGCACAAGTGCTTTTAGGATCTCTAGTCTGTTTTCCCAATTTATATCATGAACTGCCAGCTCTTCACCCTAACATTCCTGACATTGCTGTGTCACAGTTTACAGATGTTAAGGTAGGTATATTAAGAATATTTGAATGGTATTCAGCTATTGAGTATATGCTTAATAATGATGTTTTTACAGGAAATACTAATAAAATTTTAAGATTCTATTTTTTTCCAGAAATAATTTCAAATAGATTATAAAGCTTAAGATCACATAAAATCTCGTCAAACTTTATAGTACTTAACATACTTTATAATTTCTATTAACTTAATAATAAAGTGTTTCTGTATGGTTGTAGAAGGAAATTATGAGTTACGTCACTGATGTGCAGGTCTCACAGATTTGATCAACTGAGATGAGGAGATTGAGAGGTTCAAAATATGTTATTTAATCCATTGATAATTCACAGTTGGCAAAATTTGTTGGATTTAGAAAACCTCTATACATCAGGATGTTCTCTTAGGCAAAAAGCAAAGATTAATGGAGATGTTATCTTTTCTGTCATAACACAGAGCTGAATAGTGTGTCAGTTTACTGCAACTGGGCAGAGCTCAGTTTCTGTGTTTAATTGCTATATGTGTGTGTCAGGTATGATTGCTATGTCAGAAAGGCTCTCCCCACAACTTTCCAAACTATGTCAGATTAGAGGCAAATGATAGGTTGGGAGCTGCTGTATGCCTTGCTCCCTTTTGGAGACTAATTTTGAATTCCTTCTTTCTCATTTCTATTGTATAATTTTTTTTTCTTGAGCTTTATTGAGAGCAACCTACAGCTTTAGGGACATTTCACTGCAGTTGAGACAAAATTATTCTTGACATCGTTCTTAAGGTACTTTAGTCACTTGTTCTGCAGCCACTTCCAAAGACATTTTAATCCAATATAATTTTGAAAAAATACTTAGAGTAATAAATTCATTTTGTTCTTCAGCACTATTTACAGAAGCTAGCCTTAGGGAGTTGTTGGTTTTGTTTACCCTTGATATTTTATGGAAATACATTGACAAGAATTGGATAAATGGCTCATCAGCAGAAATAAGAGCAATAACCTGTGAGGTATTCTTGGGGGTAGCACAGTAATGAGCATCTGAGGCAGACTAGAAGCTTAGAGTAGTGGTAAATATACAATCTGACCACAAACCTAGAGACTCAGCTAAGCAACATGCCTGTGTGTACTGTAATAAAGTTCTAATTTTCAGATGCTTCATGTGATGGAGTTCTTAGTAAAGCAATACATATTTTCCTCTTTGTTTTAGGAACTCATAATTAAAACTGTGTTAAGTTCAGCAAGAGAGGAGCCATCTGGTCCCGCACGGTATGTCATGCAAACAGAGCTTCTAAATCAGTAGCTTTTCTTTATTACACCATTTTGAAGTGGATATATTAGAGAACTTAACGTTTGTCTTTTCATTCATGGTTTTCTTCACCACTATCAAAAGTGTGGTCCACCACGTGAATACAAATTCTTTTACAAATAGAGATATTAAAAGAACATACATCTATCAGAACAAATTCTGGTCGAGCCCAGTATTTTTTTTCTGATAGTGACTGATAAGAAAGGGTGTAAATATGGGTAAGGGTATAAGCTGTATGCATTCTCAGCCTACCGTGATGTTCAGTTCAGGGATTTTGCGTACTAGAGAGTAATTTTTTACTTTGATGAAAGACAAGATTATTTATTAAAGAGGTATGGTTATTTTTTAATGCACCACATGATTTAATTTGAACATCAGAAATAATCCAAGGTATGGAAAAGAAGCAGAAAATACTGAGCTAAGCATTAAACTGGGAGTGAGTTCTCTGATGCTTAAACCTAAGGGTCTCCATCTGATATAGAACTTCAGAGAGGATAGTTAGTGGATAGAACCAGTATTCTTTTGCATTTCTTAATTGGCTTTGGATTTTGTTCCTCTTTACCCATGCCCAGAGGCTTTCAGTTACAGAGTCCTGCATATAGGATTGAAACAGAAATCTGTAATGTCTACCAAGGAAGAGCAGTCCTGTGTGCCTTATATATTTGGGTAGAGTGTTTATATATGCTAAACTAATTTATTGTCACTTGACAAATGCAGAATACTTGATCTGTATGCCTGAAAAATGTTACTGAAAAAATCAGCTCACTTAACCTTAAAATGTTTTGCTGAAAAGCCAGGAGCAGTTTCTATTGTCTCACTTACCTGTTCTTCACTTTAGGTGATAGTATCTCTCAACACAGGGGACGGAAGGAATGTTCTGAGATAATTTTAATTTCGTTTTTCATCTTCTTTTACAAAACTAAATTCTAAAAAGCATTACACTCTCTATTTTGCTTTTGAAAAAGGTGGTTGAAATCTGTTGGTTCAAAATATACTGATCCTGTCGCACTGAAGCACACAGTATTAGCATCTTCAGTTCTGGCAGTGTGGCTGGGAGCAGGAAGGGAACATGCTGCATGTCCCCATATCCTGTATGGCTGTGAGGGGTGTATTTATAGGAGCAGGGGCACATGTGCCTGCCCGGTCTTTCTGAGATATGCTGTCCCCCCAAAGAAGGTTTATGTCTTCATTGTGGAGATAATGATGTTCCCACAGCTTCTGAAGCTTGGTTGCCTCGCTCCTCGCTGACAGTTTATCCACAGTCTTTTTTGGTAATGACTTCTGTCTTACCATCTGCTTCACAGCAATGCAAAGTTGTCGTGGTTTAAAGCGCAGTCAACCACACAGTCTTGCTCGCTCACTCCCTCCCCTTTTCTTCCCCCTGCTCCCAGAGGGATGGGAAGGAGAATCGAAAGAATGTAACTCCCACAGGTTGGGATAAGAACAGTTTAGTAACTAAGGTATAACACAAATCACTACTGCTACCACCAATAATAATGATAAAGGAGATAACAAGGGAAGAGAATACAACACCTCACCACTCGCTGACTGATAATACCCAGCCTGACCAAGCACCAACCAATACCTAGTCAATCCTGGAATTGCACTAGCCCTTCCGGGTATCTGCCCCCAGTTCTACATTCTGGGCATGAGGTGCTGTGGTGTGGAAAACCTCTTTGGTCAGTTTGGGTCAGGTGTCCTGTCTCTGCTTCCTCCTGGCTTCCCCTCCTCCCTGGCAGAGCATGAGGCTCACAATGTCCTTGGTCAGAGTAAACATTACTAAGCAGCACTAAAACCAGCACTGTTCCCAGGCTGAAAGTCAAAACCACAGCACTGCACCAGCTACTAAGAAGGAGAAAAATCACTGTCACTGCTGAACCCAGGACAGCTGGGTACTGATGAGGCAATACCGGGAATATTTGTGTCCTTGGGCTCTCCAGTTCTGAAGGGATGTGTAGAAAATGGAGAGCAGACAGCAGAAGATTATGAAGGTCAGGGACTTGGGCCACTTACCTTTCAAGGAGAGACTGAGGAAGCTGGTCTTTACTCTAGAAAAGAGAAGGCAGAGGAGCAGCAACATCCTAAAGCTACTTGGTGGAGATTAGTAGAAATGATGGAGTCAAGACCAGTTTTGGCAGCGGGCAAAGAAAAGATGCAATGGCCTACTAATACCCCACCATATTGTAACTGAAACTGTAGACATGTCCAGCTGTGTGTCTGGATGCATGGCCAGGCTATGTCCAAGACCATAGTGGGCTGGAAATGCCATAGAACACACTGTCCCTTTGCCTCATTTTCTCCCTATGTTCACCCTTAGGCCCATCAGCCCTGATCTCAGTGGGAGAGAAATCTGAACACATAGAGAAGGCAGATTTACAGTATCTGGGTAGTCAGTGGGCAGGAATGTAGGTCAAATGACGGTATTCCTAAGTCTTTAAGGCTTTACTTAGGGTTTTAGTATCCTTTGTTCTACTCCAAAGCCTCCAACAGTGACAGAACTGGAAGGTACAGTGGTGTATGCAGTACCTCCTCAATAATGACCTGTTTAAAGTAAAGCATGGTCCAGCTATGGGCACTTTTAAAATTTATCTTGATCCTGATGATGTTAGAAAAAATCTGCTACACGCTTTCATTAGATGATGATTTTCAGTGCCTGTTTATTTGCTGTGCTATTGCTGGCATTAGCTCTGGGAATCTACTCAAGGCAAAAGATACTGCATTTGTTTTTCCAAGCGTAACAAAACTGTCAAATAGAGGAATCATAGGAACAAGTGACTTACAGGAAGAACATCTACAAATTCAAATAGCACAGTTCAGGTTATGTAATATGTTTTATTCAAGCAATTGAAATGATTTTCCATTCCTCTCCTATTTGTTTTTATGTAGTTTTGGGATTAGCTGGGGTGGTTTTATCTGGGAAAGACTGACTATGCCAGAACTTTCAATTTAATAAGACTTTTAGCTTAGCTACATATTTAATTTGCAGAAATTAGAATTGCACCCTACATTTGAGAAAAAAAAAAAAGTCTAATCTTTCAATATAGGGACTGGGAATTAAACGTAAGTGAGATAGATGTTACAGTCTAAAGCCAGATTACAAGTGTATATTGGTTATAGTAAATAACACAGAATGGCTGTTTAATATAATGGTAGTTAATGTAGCACTGCTTCTAACAATTTGGCCTTTAGCTACAACTACCTTGTCTCCTGCTGCAGTGTGAATACCTTTCACCTTGATATCTAAAATAGTTTTCAGTATTCTTAGTTCCATATTGGAGTACTTTTTGAAAGATACTGTATTGTTTTCTGCTATTATTAATTACCAGAGATTTATTTACAAGACAATAATTAATTATACTTCTGGGATGCTCAAGAGTCTAACATAAATCAAAGCAGACTTGATAAGAAGTGATGAAAGTCTCACATAATTAAGCAGGGCACTAGAGACCAATTGTTTATAGAATGATTTTGCTGGGGCTAATTGACAGTAATTATTTAATGTGATTTTCTTCTTCCCGGTAATGCTTCTACCATTTCACTGTTCTTGGCTGATGGCACAAGCATATTTCATTTTACCAAGGTGTTCTCACTGTATCAATATACAGGACTTTCAGCTATTACCTTTGCTAGACTATTTTTTTTTTTTTTTTTGGTAGCAATGCAAGACAGAAAGATGGAAAATGATGATTGTTAAGTTTTGGTAGTTATTTCCTAACTACATGGAGCATTGAGGTGTTGTAAATGCTAAGCAAGGTAATGACTTAGTTGATAATAAAAGTTAATTCTACAGTAGAAGCAGCCTTAGGAAAACAAACATATTTGCAGGCCAACTGATAATTTAGCTCATTTGGTACAGTTGTCCAGCTACCACAAAAATTTTAATAGGAAATTTATTTCTAGGCAATATCTGTAACATTTCCCTGATGCTTAATTATATCAACAATTTGGTAAGTATCAACATGTGGTACAAGAAACTCTTAAGTGGAATTATTTAATTTCTTGCAAGAAACTGAATTCAAGGCCCAGAGATGTTACTGAATCTCTTCTGCTATTTCACTCGTTCACCACTCACATGCTGGAGCAGAGTCCATACAGTCCTGCCATGGCCTGCACTCATACAGAAATAGGAGCAAGACACAGAGACTCCCAGGTTAAATAGTCTAATCCTATGTAATGTACGTTATTTCCAGGTATGCTGTTGATTTTATAGACATAGTGTTACTTTGTCAGTAACATGTTTGGAAAGATGTTTGTATGTATTTTGGTCAGCTTACTTAAGGTAATGAGGCTAATATAATATGTTTACCAGGATGCCCGGAGACTTCCTTCACTGAAGTTTTAACTCAGTAATCAATTTGATATGGATGTAACAAAGGAAAAGATGGCTCAATTATACGAATTTCCAGTGAAATTCATGAAAATAGATGTTTGTATAGTAGAAAAAGACATGAATTAGGATCCCCGCAGAGAAAATGGCTTCAGTATAAGTTCATATTATTAAGCAACAGAAAATCCATGTGGGATATAGCCTGGGACTAGTTACACAACTAATGTTTCTTATGCAGTATTGAAGTAATTATCATAGTAAAGTTTTTGGTCTATGGTTGGCAAGCATTTGTTTTCAAGCAGATGGCTGTGTTTTTTTCCTTGGTATGTGAAGTTAAACACCGGTGAAAATTTTCAGCATGTAGCTGTGTAATGCTCTAAGCCAGAGAGCTACTTTGGCTATTCTTTCAACTGTGGCACATCCAGTTCACATATATATTTAAAGCTGGTTTTCTTCTGTCTCGGAGCATCCACTTTTCCCCTCACTCCTCATCAAAATATTCCAAAGTGTCTTTTTTAAATAATTGAATAAATTTCAAAATTCCAAGTATGGTCGAGTCCTCAAGACCCTGTGTCCTGCTCCTTTCCTACACATCCTCTTAGATCAGGAATTAGCTTTGCAATCTAACACCAATAATTTAGATATGCTGATTATGATTGCTACTGATACTATTATGGCAGCACAGAGAATACACTTTCTCAATGGCAACCGGTTTTTGCTTCTTTGAATTATTCTTCAGGCTCTACTTCTGACTACAGGGAAAGTTTCAGCAAGTGATACCAGGTCAAAGTTTGTGAAATAACCTACCCAATACTTCACAGAGTGACTTGGCCAATATGAGTCACTAATCACTTCTAACAGTAACTGCAGAAATGGTGGCTTATCCAGGACATTGGTATATAGAACTAGTATACCACCTGTGTCCTGACTAGGTCATTACAAATATCTATTACTAATTATTTTTTGCTAATTTACTTCAGAACCAAAATCCTTATTTATCATCAGGGTTTTCCCACCTTGAGATCTGCAAATAAGAATTCATATCCCACAAAATCTCTGGTCCATGTTATCACTGTGATTTTTATTTAAACTTTGTGAACACCTTAGGATGCTTGGATAAAAGCTGCTGTAGTGTATAAAGCTATGTGCATGAAAATATGAGCAATAACAATTAGTTGTTAGTAGCAATTATTAATAGTAAATTATGCATTGATAAGACAGTTATGAAGACTGGCTATTTTCTTCTTACATCATCTAACAAGAAGCCTGTTAAAGTGTTTTTTAACAGAAGCCTCACATGAATAATATTTTGTCTGAGATAGAAATGCTGGTAAGTGATCAAAACACAAAAGACCCTTCATGTCTCCTGAGTGAGAGGTAAATATTTGTGTGTCTGTATGTCTGTCTGTATATACATGCATAACTCACATCAATTCATTTCTCATAGTAAGCTACAAGAATGCAACAGAAATCACTATTTTCTATCTTTTTTTTTTTTATCTTGGTGTTGGTTTTAAACTTACTTAAATCAATTTCAATTGAGTTTGCTTGTATGCACCTTGTAGGAGAGATTTAATCAGTCTGTTATAAATTTATTTTTAACAGACAAGGTAAAAGATGGTTTAATGTTGGAATCTAATTATCTGTATACAAATGGACCTTGTATAGAGAGGCAATAGAGCAGCATGTTTTTGAGGATATCTCAGAACTGTGTTTTAGAATTGAGAGAAGGATATTGCATTTTAAATAATTATTACTTTCTAAATAGAGAAACTGAAGCTGTGAGGAAAAATATATATGACAATGCAAACTATAATACGAAAACATGAGTAAGTAAGCATTTTAAGCTGATAGTGAAGGAAGAGTTTAGCGCTAAAATGTGAAAAAAGGTGCATGAGAGTGTACCTAAATCTATATTTTGTTATTTCAGCTATGAGTATCATATAGATTAAGGAGTTTTTAGTCAGACATACATATAGGCATTTAAAATAAATGTCTCTACTGTTTAAATGCACTGTGTCATTGTTAACCTAATTCTAAGACAAAGTGCTCCATATCTGCTCAGGTTTCCAGTATATTCCTGGATGGGATTCAAGATGTTTGCTTTCATCTCTAAACTCCTACCTGTCTGGGATGCCAGAGTGGGGCTCCATCTCTCCTTCCCCAGGACA
>JBCJKH010077021.1:5239-15764 GCA_039877255.1 Loriculus beryllinus | reverse complement strand
CCCCCCCCCCCCCCCCCCCCCCCCCCCCCCCCCCAAAAAAGCCAACAGCTGCATGGTTTCTGAGTGACAGGCTGGGCTTAAACCATGACACCAAACTCACTTCATTCTCCATGCCTAGATTGAGCGTTATTTCCATTTGTCCTTCCACAGTATTGCCATAATGATCACTTTCCAACCCTTTACTTTGGGCTTTCCGTCAATCTTTCTTTGTTAAATAAGCTATAAACTGCTCTTTATCTCTGTGTCAGAGTTCGGTTTTGTCTCTTTCTCCTCATTATTTACTCTACTTACAGTATTTGTTGCTTGCAGATCAACTTTTACCTAAAAAAAATCATGATAGTGGCATTTCTTTCCCTCTTTTATGATGCTCTTGTACGTGGGAGGATATATAATATAATATGCCGATGTGACATATAATATTAATGTAATTTCTTTAAATATATCTTTGAAACTCTTCTTATCTCTGATTTACAGAGCATTGCCTGTTAAGAGAATACAAAATAGTACCAGTTTATCAGTCTTTCTTTACCAATTTATTTGTTTCATCATATACATAGGTTTTAGAGTCGTGTGGGGGAGGTAGAGTTTTAAATACTCCATTTATTCTGTGCTTTTGAAGTACCCAGGAAAATGGCATATTTGGTATTGCAATTACAGGAGCAACTTTGTTAGATTTTGTAGGATTTTGATCCAGAGGGAGCGTGTTAATCTTTGGGAGAAAAAAGATGTTTTCACCAAAAAGCTTGGACTATCATAACATTGCTATTCATGTTCAATATCTTGTTGATTTATACAAGAAGTTCATGTATTTCTTTCTCAATATCATGATTCGTTCCCGAACAGGCTGTTGATAATACAGTATCATGTAATGTTCTGTAGACCTTGTCCTTCAAAGGACATCTTCTCCAGTTTCTATTGTGTTTACCATATTGTTCAACTTTCAGTGAGAGCATTTGCTTACATTTCTCTCAAGAGGATACCCAACCATTATTTTCAGTCTCACTTTCTTCTTGTTTTTCCACCTTTTTGCAGAAACATTAGTGTATTCAGTGTTTCTGGAGACCATAGTGATTTTATAAGGACACAGAAAATCATTTTTCATTAAAAGGAAATGTGTAATCTCGAGTGTGTGAGGAAGCACACAACTTAGCAGGACTGAGTGGAAAGAGATCCCTGCCACTAGGTCAGCTTATTTTTAATAGACTTGCAAATTCTGGAAAGGGAGTACTCCACTTCATGCAGACTTTAACCATGTCTCACTTCAGAAGTAGCTTGTAGTAGTTTAAACCACAGACGTTATAATTTGAGGGTTACTATTTTCTGAAAAACCACTAACATTGCAGCCTGTGGTTGCACTCCCTAGATAAAATTTAGTATTGCCACCTGATCCTTGTGTGGAAACAGAAGAATTTTCCTATAAAATTGCAAGCCATCATACGGCTTCCTTGGTATTTTTTGTTGTTTCTTTTTTCTTTTATACTGACTACAGTTCTCTGATATATCCCGTACACTATTTTTAATTTTAATTTTTGTTTCCCTGCGAATGCATATATTTGATTATATGGTTGTGATTCCTAACGTATGGTTGAATATGATTTGTAAACTGAGTAATTGAATAACTTTATTTTTCATTAGGTATTCTAATCTTCTAACTGATGTCCAGCACATGTATATAAAGCCTCATAATTTTGTGACTGCAATGTAGTACTCCAGCCTCTGATCACATAGTTAAAAAGTAAACTAAAATTAAAAAAAAAAAAAACTTACACCTCAGGTGCATTTTGTGGAGTGCTCTTCCTCAGCTTCTTATAGCAAAATGGGCTTTCCCATTTTCTTGAATCTTAAAATAGCACTAGAAGCCTCAAATATGCTGTACCCTTTTTACCTAAAGATGAAATAATGGCCAATTTTTACCTCTGCAACCAAAATCTAGGTTAGGATAAAATCAAAGGTAGATATAGCAGGAAAGAGCAAAGAAAGAGATGAAAGATTGAAATAAGTGCATATGCCGATAGGGTGTACATGCAGCTAAGCCTTTGTTAAACACTAGTCATCGGTAATATCAGTTTTAAATAAACTTTGTATCAGTTGATAATTTATGTAATGACTGACAGAAATAATGTGAAGACAGACAACGACTTTGAGAACTTAGAGGAGAGCACTTCATGAAAGCCAGCCATCCAGCCAGTATTCAATCCACCAAAAAGTACCCCCATCCAAGCCATGAGCAGCCACTTTCTCCAGAATAAAGCTCTCTTTGCTATGTTCACTTAAACTTAGTATGTGGTGTGGCAGTTGTTCTCATTCAAATTTTGAATCATCCACTGTGTAATTAAAAGATCTATATAAGACTAAAGAAAGCACAGGGATTTACAGAAATTAGAATGGCTGTTCCACATACTAGCTATTCCCAGAACCTTTGGGAGTAGGTATTTGCTTTTTTTAAATATTAGGATTTTGGAATATCCACTGATTCAGAATTATTCATATTTTTCTGAACTTCTGTTTTCCAGGAATATATAGAAAAGCTAACATTTATGCACCAGAGTTGAGGCACTGCAAAGCAACGAGGGATTTGGCTTGAATTCTTAAATCTTCCTTTTTTGGAAAATCTAGGGAAGTTAAGAGGATCCTTGGGTCTCATTATAAAACTCTTACTTTATAAATACTATGAATATGACAAAAGAGGAGAAAGTAAAAAGTTAAGGTAGCATCTTTATTTAATAGTGTAGAAGTAACCAGTAATTTTTTGTTCCTTCTGGGGAACTAGATGATCATAAGGTCCTTTCCAACCCTAACTATTTTATGACTCTATGTTAGAAAATAACTTTTTTTTTAAATTAACTTATTGCTCTTAAAATAACAAACAGTAAAAACTAGTATGATTATGATATGCTTCACTTCAGCAGGATGTTATACAACTTTGCTTTCACTGTTACCCGTAACTATATTTTTCAGAGAATTAATACTGGTCTAAATTTTGGGAACTTGCCACTGTAAATGGAAAAGAATTCTTTCCAGTTTTCTGTTTTCTGCATTAATACTGGTGTAATCAAACAGTCTTCCATAAAAGTATTACTAGTGTTTTCTAGTTTGTTTTGTTTTTTCCTAATAGACTTGTAGAGTTTAATTGTATTTTTTGTTTAGACTTCTACTTATGTAGTTTTTCAAGTAGCATGATATCAAGGGAAGTTAACATACTTTAATTGATTGTAAGTATTTTCTTGATGACATATTTTCTACATACTAAGATATAGCACCATATTCATTCTGTAATTTGCTTTAAGGGTTTAATGGGATAGATAATGGGCTTTTTTCCATTCTAAGACAGTATTTTGGTACCTTTTGACAAATTAAACTGCCATGAGAATATAATTATGAAAACATGTATTTCTATAATATATATCTTTCTGTTACTTTTTCTGTTAGTGTTCTGTTAGTTCTGTTATGAAAGAGACCTTTGTCTCAGGATTTTTTTTTTTTTTTCATTAACTGAATTAAAATTGAAAAGAATGATCATCACTTTTCACAACTATGGTTTTCATATTTGCTGTATTCCAGAACAGAGGGGACTGCATTGTTGTACATTTGAAATTTGGGATTTTAGACTTTTTCTGTTTTAAAAAATAGCAGAAGTATAGTTTTGCAGAAACTTCAGTTTAGGCTGAAGAGGAGTAAATAGCTAAAGGTAAGAAATAACACTTCCAGCTGAAACACTTCAACTGAAGAGTCATTAAAAGAAAATGTGGTTTGGTCCGATTCATTTTGTACACTAACAGCATATGGTAAAATGCCACTTTATATGTACAGACGAATTATGTAACTTCTACTTCCAAAGCCTTAGAATTCCACCTTTCTCTAGAGTGAATCCACTCAATACAATTGGGTTCCTGAAAAAATTCTTTCTGCAAAGACGACAGAATTTTAAAGCATCAAGAATGCATACCTCAGCATTTTGCCATTCTGTATTTAAAGAAGGTGTCACTATAGCTTGACAAATGTTTCTTTAATCAGTAAATAAAGCAATAAGATGTTGTCATTCTATCTCAGAAACATTTGTAAAGTTACATATTTCTCCTTATGTTAATAATAAATATGGTGCTTTAACTGAATGTTCTAAATTGAGTACTTTAAGTAGTGTAGCAAAGTAATTGATTTCTTGTAAGCTGGACAATGCATGTATAAGGTAGACTCAGTCATTTTGACAGAACCCTGAAAGCCTGTGAACAATTAAATTTGAAGGACAAGTTAAGCTGTCCTTGATTTTTATCTTTTTTTACTGACATAGTGAAAAATTATGTTAAGTTTTACTTTCTGTGTACAAACTGTGTTGCTTAGAAGACTATTCTTGTTTAATATTTAGTTAATAATGGATGATGGATCATATCTGATAGTGCAACATATAGCAAAAGGAAGAATTTGAACTTGGTTTAGATCTTTGGTCCTTGGCCAGAAAAGATTGGAGGGTGACAAGGAAGGAAGGAAGGGGTTAAAAAAAAAAGGGGGAAAAATGTTAAAAGCAAATAGGCCAACCTGCCACACTTTCACAAATCTGAATTACAGATTTGTGTCATAAAATGTCTGTCTTTGTTACCCTGCAGTCAAGAAAACCTGTAGATAAATTTTTGCATTGCCTACTAGTAACAGAGTATTAATGTCTAATCAGCAAACAGTAATAGGGAAGATGGTTCATGTATATTTATTTTTAATTTTTAGAAAGTTTTGATGTGAAAAAAAATCATGTATGTGAATAACACTAGAAGCCCTGGTGAATGTCTGCACTTAATTCCATGTGCTGTCCTCCAAACCCTCCCTCAGAGCATCCGCAATGCATCTTTAAAGTGATTATTTTGCTCTTCTCAGGCCTTTTAATTATTGAACTACTGAATTTAAAAAATCACATACCTTTAGGATAACTGTCATTGAGAAAGGAGTGTGTTCATGATACAATTTCAATAGGAAGGAAATGGATGACCTGTTATTATGTATGTGAAATACTTTTAATATTTACTCAACATATTTCCTTTCAAAAAGGAAATTGTCAAAAAAGCACTAATGGAGGAACAAAAACGAAATGAAAAGGCAGTTGAAGAAGCAGTCAAGAGGACAAGAGAAGAACTGATGGACTATATTAAAGAGCAGAAAAGGGTGAGTTACCACTGGCTGTGGGCTTCACTTCATGCATTGTGAAACAGGTAAAACTTACTAATCCTTAAAACTGTATTAAAGTGCATAAGAAAACAGAATGAGGAGTTACGTCTTCAGATTTGTCTCTCTTTTTTAAAACAATTTGTTACTATGATATATTTCTTCATACATATTTATAGAATTTTGAGTTCACAAGCAGAAAAGCATAAATCAATACACTGATAATTTAAAGTATTATTACAGTAACTTAAAAGATGGGGCATAAATGCAGTCTATCAAATTCAAGTTGTGATCTGCATTCAGTTCATTGAAAGCACTTCAGTATCAATAACAGATGCTATTTGATGTTCACAGACTACCTTTGTGTGCAGTTTGCATGCACACAAAGGTCATTAATAACCGTCTCAACTTATATGGCAGCCTGAAAATGTAATAGTATTCTCTTGAGCATCATTTATAAGAAGTGCACAGTTCCTGTTACACAATGTTGCAATGTTCTGAAGTTCAGTTTCAGGTATTCTGTTAATGCTGTATACTTGCAGTTTAATGATTGTGTATAAACAGTAAAATGTAACTTAAAAGACAGTTTGATTTGGTTCCAGTGAGCAAAGTAGGAGCCTCCCCTTCGAGTCTTTTTATGAAAAGAAAACATACAAAAACCCCTCTTTCAAACTGCAATATCAAATTCAGTGATTTCAGTATTCTCAATAATAAAATCACTAAGCTTGAACCTAATTAGTAACATTGTCCTGGGAGGGAGAAGGAAGAAGAGTATAAGAAGTACGATTTATCTTAAGATGTTGCACTCTACTACTAGTTAAGATTGGTATTGAATGAGCTCTCTCCTCCATTATGCAGTGAATAGAGAAGCTTCCATTTAGTAGTATGGGTCTTGCTGACAAAGACATTTAAACAGACATCCAGGGCAAAAAACAATCCATAATGATGTTTGTTTAGATCTGGAGCTGGTCACTTGCAACGGATAATCTGTGGGGAAAGTGAAAATGGGTTTTCTATTAAATTAGCTTGTATCATAAATAGGACCACTAATACAGATCCATCTAATGCAGTCCATCTAATGCAGAATCCTCACTGTTGACAGCTACATCACACCAACTTGGCTTGACAGTAATTTAGTGCAGGGACTTCAGTAGCATCTGTAGGTCCTTAATCTCTTAGATTTACATTTTCATGAGAAATGGAGACTTTGTTTCATTTTCTTTCCATCTATACATAGTTGGAGCTCAGTGTCATTATTCCCTTGTCTGACTACTGTTAATCTGCCTTGTGCTTGTAACATTTTTACAAATCAGTGAAACAATGAAAATGTCATCTTCAAAGAAACAAAATCCTCATTGGGTTATGTATTAGAAGCATCATTATAATTCATTTTGTAGAGTTCTTGAATATCAGCGTATTTCAGTCAATTTCTTGCCCTTACTGATCAACTGACACATTTCTCCAGAGAAAATGCATCACAGTATGTCCAGAAAGTTACCTTTATTAACTGTGTGAGGGTACATTTGACCATATAGTAATGTTATGTCAGCAGGAGATGGACCCAAGGAATATATATTCTCACAAAGGATATCTGGAGAGCAGTTGCTCAAAGAACCTGCTTGTCTAAGCTCCTAACATGGGACAGCAGATCATTTAAATGTTATGAATTTCAGGCTGCTGTTGTATTTGTTCGTCAGAGGAGACATCTATATAGACTAAAATGCCACCCAGAGAATTCAGGCTGGGTTTTAGTTCCTCCTGATAGCTACCACTCTCAGTTGCATGAGAGAATTCAACAGTATCACTGTCATACTTGCTTTCTACCTGTTTTTGTGTTTGCCTGCCTCTCTGCCAGTGGCTATCTCAGAGTACGGTCTCACAACTTCTAAAATACCTGCCTCATCAGTGAAGGTGTAGAGCCAGGTTCTATATTGTGCAGCAGTTAGCTATTCTTTTGGCTCATAATGAACTGAGGGATGTAAGACAGTTCACCTTGCAGTCTCCTGTTCTTCCTTCATTTTTGTTCAGCAAGTGAAAAGTAGACAAACTGAGAGACATAGCATAGTGTTTTGAGTTGTTTTCACAAATGCACTTAACGTTTTTTGTCACCATAGGAGGTAGTTACAAATAGATATGAAACTTTCAGACAGAAAGGTCATTTTTCATGTTGACTGTGTCATTGTAAATTGTCCAGAAACTAAGGCCAAATAATAATAGTAAAACCCAAAATATTTCCAGGTGTCTTATAAAAATTCTAATGATCAAAGCAGTTAATTGGTCACTACTGCGCTTCAAACTAAGATCTGTTTCCAATTATTTGTTGTTGGAAAGGTCAGGAAATTCTTTGCTCCTATTTCTTTTAAAGGTAACACTCAGTCTCCTTCTACATAATCTGCAAATGTTTGCCTTTTTTTAAATGTTAAATGTTGCCTTTTGTTAAAAACTAGGCATTGTTAACTCTTGAAATCACACCAATGTTAAGAAGTTCTGTGGAATGGAGGTCTGCAAAAGTATTCTCTTGTCCAGTTCCAGTGTTTTTATTGTCCGTGCTACAGATTGAAAGTTATTTGTAAGTCTCATAGTTCAGTGATCCACTATCTATGCATTGCTATTGAGTGCTTCAAAAACTGTTCAGTATGTTATAGTTTGGATGTTTATAGCAGACTAAAATGGAGTACTCTAATACTGTGGCTGTTATTTATGTACTTAATTTTTGTGACTATTAGCTGAGCAGACTTAAAAATGAATTATTCTAGTTGTCACATGTAGGAGAACGGAAGCCACAAAAAAGAAAGCTTTCTACCAAATAAATTTAATGCTGAATAGGTTATTTACAGAAATTTTCTAAATGACAGATTTACTTCATGAGATAAGTATTTAAAGTAAGCATTTTTTATATTTGTAGTTAATGAACTAATACCCACACAGCCAGCCAACAAGCAAATTGTAATTTTTCCTATTTACATTGTCATTCATCTTCCGTAAGAAAAATTTGCTGCTACTTTTCTGACAAAAACCTGAACTATATTAGTCAGTTACATCTTGTCTGCTACATTGTACACTGCTCTCATTGACTTTAAAAGGCATATTTTGGCCAAGTGGGGAAAGCTTATGTGCTAGGACTTGAGTAATAATTTGAATGACAGACTTGGTTTTATTCCCTGAAAGACACAGACAACTGTAACAAATACACTGCCCTACTGATTTCAGGGACAGAAGCTGGGAGTGAAAATGTAAGCAATGTAATGAAATTCAGTGTACTACAATGTGTTCCCATATGATTTGTGCAGCTGTGTCTCATAACCTTTAGAAGAAAGCATAACTAACCATTGCATTTCTCTGACTAATCTTTACCAATATTGCACACTTCATAGTTGCGAATATCCAAATGAGATTTTTTTGGGGTTAGTATTTAATAGATCATTTTTTTTTTCCAGTATTGTGGAAACTAAGGACCAATTTCAACAGCATTATTTTATTTCTATTTAAGAATCACTGGCAAGCTGGTATGAGCCATTTCAGTCTTACTGTAAAATGAAGAAAAATATGGCAAGTTTCTCTTCTGGCTTTTTATAGAGAAATTATTCCTTTAGTTTGGTAATAATACAATTAAATTAGGAGTCTAGAATTCCAGCCCATTTCTTGATTCTCTGACCAGGTGTTTTCTGAGCACTTTTGTCCAGCAGGTGGGATGTGTGGGAGGTTACCCCTACGAGGTCTCAGTATGTGCTAGGGCAGTCAGTATAGCTATTTATCATGAAACTAGAACTGGAAATATTTTTGCTATTATCTGAAAAAGACTTGGAATATTTGGAAAATACTAGAACATACCCTAATAACACCCATTTATAGAGGGTCAGCTCATCTTGGACTGTACTTTAAAGTACAAGTCATACATTTTCCCAATTTCAGTGCAGTAGGAAAGAAATAAGATGCCTGCCTCGTAGCTGAAACTGTCTGTGATTGTAAAAAGTAATTTAAAAACAATGTTATTACCAGAAAGGACCTCCAAATCATAACCCTGTTACTGCAACATTGCGTATCAGTGTCTGTTTAAATTCTCTCTAGTATTCCTTCTTTTTTTCCTAAATACACTGCATTCAAGTTGAGAATGTGCTGCTCCACCTATTAGTTTTTCCCCTCTCTCTTTTCTGAGACTTCAGCAGTAGCCTGAAGTATATGTTATATGTACATGTTATTAGTGTGAATAGGAAGCACCCTGACTTGTGTTACGGATTGGTGACTGTCATTTATTGATCCATTTGTGTTAAGTCACTTGCCAAATCAGTCATCAAACTCAGAGAATTTTTTTTTAATTCTTGAAGGTAAAACTTATGCCCTTCAGAGTTAGCCAGTTACAATCAGAATTTTGATACGTGTTAGTGTTTTACAAGTGTGCTTGGTTTCAAGCGTCAAGCACAGCTTTCCTCTGAAGGTTTATTATTTGAAGACAAGTGCAAGTGGGAGAGGTTATGAAAATCAGTTTCTTTTAAGTTATTAATCCAAATAAGTGATTTTTTTTTTTTTAATATTTGCTATATTTTAATATGACTTAAAACAAAATAGGGTGTCATTACCATTCTTGTTCCTGAATGTTTGGCTTGGCATTTGATGCAAGGCCTCAATTGCAGGCTGACATGCCAGCAGCTGAAGCTGAAAACAAGACTGCGGTGGGCAAACTGGATATTTAATTTCAGAAAGAGTGTTTATATTTTCCCTGGGGCCACATTAATGAGAGTCCAAACCCTAAATGTTACCACCAACACATTTTAACAGACAAGTTTCCCAGTTTTTAACGTGTGGTGTCACCTTGAGTGTTTTTTCTTTTAACTTTTTCCTCTTCTTCTAACTTTAAAAGAAAAGCAATGAAGTTGTATCATTTTTGGCTGAATTTAATGTCATGTTTGGGGAACATAAAGTTCTGTGTAATGCAACAAAGTCACATTCAAAAACATTTAATCCTGTCTTTTATTTCTATATCAAGTATTTTAATAATTCAGCTTTAAATTACCATGCAAAACTTCATGTGACTACAAAACACATCACAATCTGGTATGTACATACGCGATATAGGGGTCCACATATTGATGTCCTGAATCAGCCTAATGTCAGAACATCTGTGCCGTGCCTAGGATGAACTTGTGACCAACAGGTCAGTGCCAAGAGAGACAGTAATGATGGGGTCACTCAGAGTTCCTTAGCTCAGTTTCCTGCTCCTTCAGCTGGGCCTGTTTTGTGGCTTTAATAGGATTAAAGAAACATTTACAGTGAGGCTTTAAGAGCATTTTCACACTGCTCCTTTACCCAACTCAAAGAGCAGTATAAATCCAACGGATTAAGTAAGAGATTTATGTAAAGTTGTAGTGTAAGATGAGTT
>JBCJKH010077016.1:12234-23300 GCA_039877255.1 Loriculus beryllinus | reverse complement strand
TCTTAAACTCATTTGTAAAGATATCTTAGAATGCTTTAAATAAACCCCATTTTAGAGTGGTTGTCTCTACAGCTGGTACTGGAAAGCCAAGGGAGAAAGCATAATATACAACAGCAACATCATGGAAGCTACAGCTCCTGATGAAAATAAAACTGAATTGATGGATATCAGTGAAAGAAATTAATGTTGAAAAGGAAAAGAAATTAATTTTTAGGAAATCTCTAGAAGGAAAGCCACTGTAAAACCTTAGCCTACTACATTAGAAAAAACTCAGGAACTGATGTTTTTCTAATGTGGAGTGATTTAAAAAAATACCTTTTTGTTCACAGTCTTCATCTGAAAGAAAATGAAAAATTCTGGTGATCTTGAAGGATCAGAGAAGTGAAATGAAATTTTACAAGGAAGCGTCAGCAACCACACAGCATGCTATTTAACATTAGGCTTCTGTATGATGTTGATAGCAGTTCAAATGTTAGTTCTCAGTTTAACTGAAGTGAAGGTTAGAGTGTATTTTCAAATTAAAACCAGCAACAGCTGGTAATTTTAGCTAAATCCATAGGTATTTTTTTTTTTGCCAAAGCAGGCTGCGTGGTGACCTCCTAGCAGCCTTCCAGTATCTGAAGGGGA
The DNA here is from genome assembly GCA_039877255.1 of Loriculus beryllinus. Classification (NCBI taxonomy): domain Eukaryota; kingdom Metazoa; phylum Chordata; class Aves; order Psittaciformes; family Psittacidae; genus Loriculus; species Loriculus beryllinus. The sequence continues at coordinate 22,673 of JBCJKH010077016.1, read as the reverse complement.
CCTATGAGGATGCTGGGGTGGGACTCTTCATTAGGGACTCTAGTGACAGAACAAGGGGTAATGGGCTCAAACTTAAACAGGGGAGGTTTAGACTGGATATAAGGAATAAATTCTTTACTGTGAGGGTGGTGAGGCACTGGAATAGGCTGCCCAGGGAGGTTGTGAATTCTCTATCCCTGGCAGTGTTCAAGGCCAGGTTGGATGAAGCCTTGGAAGGCATGGTTTAGTGTGAGGTGTCCCTGCTTGTGGCAGAGGGGTTGGAACTAGATGATCTTAAGGTCCTTTCCAACCCTAACTATTCTATTATTCTATGATTTTCTCTCTATCAGTGAAGCTCATACACATTTCTTCCTGTTGACTCCCTTTAGTGGGGATGTAACTTTCACTGCAAGGATGATTCACACGATGTAATTTCCTTAAACAGCTGGTCATGAATCAGAAAAGTTTGTCAGGGGGCATCTTCAGCTTATTTACCTGAGAAAAGGAAAGAGCAAATGCTGCCCTCATGCCAAGAGTTGCTGGGGCTCCAGAAAGAGTAAGTAGGTCAGATAATGAAAATAACTGAATTTATTGGCAACTGCACTCTTGACTTCAAGAAAGGCAAGTTCATAGAAACTTAGAATCATAGAATCATAGAACAGTTAGGGTTGGAAAGGACCTTAACATCATCTAGTTATTGGAACCTTGAACTGGTTACCTGAACTATAGACGTTGTTAGTAGGCCATGTGCATCTAAACATTCCCTTGAGACTGACAGATACCATACACAAACTTCAGGAGGACCACGGTCTTGTGGAATAGCAGCTGGTACAAGAAAAGGTACTCTAGGGCACCTTGAAAGGCACTGGAGACTTCCCTCCATGCAGCTGATAGCTAACTAAAATGTTACCTAACCTATAGATGTTAAAACAGCCAACAGAGTCCAGGGAGCTGTTTGTTTGGTCACATACAGCCCTGCAGAAAAGGACTTGCAGGTATTGGTGGGTGAAAAACACAACATGAGCCAGAAATGTGTCTTCACAGCCCAGAAAGCCAACTGTATCACCAGCTGAATCACCAGCAGAGTGACCAGCAAGTCGAGGGAGGGGATTCTCTCCCTTTACTGTCATCTGGTGAAACTCCCCTTGCAGTTCTCTGTCCAGCTCTGGAGCCAACATAAGACAGATGTGGAGCTGCTGGATTCCAGAGGAGGCCTCAAAGATGCTCTGAGGGCTGGAGCACCTCTACTATGAAGGCAGGCTGAGAGAGCTGGCCTTGTTCAGCCTGGAGAAGAGAAGGCTCAAGAGAAACCTTAGAGCAGCCTAAAGGGGCCAACAAGAAGTCTAGAAAAGGACGTTTTATCAGGGAGTGTAGTGACAGGATGAGAAGTAATGGTTTTAAATTGAAAAAGAGTAGATTTAGATTGGATATTAGGAATAAATTATTTACCATGAGGGTGATGAGACACTAGCACAGATTGCCCAGAGAAGATGCGGCTGCCTAATCTCTGGCAGTGTCCAGGGCCAGGTTGGACAGGGCTTGGAGCTACCTGGTCAAGTGGAAGGTGTCCCTGACCGTGGCAGGGGGTTGTAACTAGATCATCTTTAGGGTCACCCAAACCATTCTGTCGTTCTATGATTCTATGCTTCTATGCAGGTATCTAAGCATACCCTTAGTCTTCATTCACTATAATGACCAGATCTCCATTGAATACAGGGGGAACATACCTCCTAGCTCACATGTGGATACCTACATTCACCTGTGTCTTTGTATCTGTAAAATATCTCTCATCCTTTGTCCGTGGGATGATACACCTTGTTACGTGGCTGCCTGTGGAGGCTGATAAGGTAAGGTATGGCTACCACCATCTGGATAACCATGACTTTCTTTAAAGCTTGCCAGAAAGCTGGCTATCAGAGCATGCCCTCTTGTCATGCCCAGCTTCTGGTGGGTTATATCTGCATTTGAAAAAGCCTGAGTTAGAAGCAGGTTATCCTTAAGTTCATGCACTGCAAGGCAACCTTAACATGTGCCCTCCCTCCCCTCATTTTTCTAAGTAGTAAACTACAACATGCTCTGCAGCAGAACATGTGAGGAAAAGGAGGGGAGCTGGTAAGGGAAGATGCAGTTGCTCTCCAATAAACCTCATTACGGTGTTGAGGGAGACAGAGAAAGGCTGAATGCAGTAATAAACGATTTTGACTCAAATTCCCTTTGAGGGTGGTCAGATCAGCCTGTCCAGTCAGTTGGGAGTGAATTTACTTCCTCAGCTTCCCATTAATGGCTGCTATGCCACCTTTCAGCATCCAGAGGTACACATCTCTGTGGGCTAAGCTAACTTATTATTAAAAGTTTAGAGTAGGCACACAGCAGGATACCTACTGCTCTTTAACTGCACGCTTAGCACTACTACCTTTTGACTTAGTTATGTAGAACTTTGCCTACACGCCAAATATGTCCCAGTTAATCATAGCAGGTGGGATGTTTAGCATACTGCATTCTCTATGGCTGTGGACAGAGTGCTACTAGTAGGAATGTCTTAAAACAGTACAGCTCATTTTCACAGCTAGAAAGGGAACAAATGATTGTCGTTTTCTACAGAAATAGCTGTTTTCTCCCACTCTCTACCTCCACTAGATCTTGTCCTCAGGAACCAGGAGATATTTCTTTCTCACTGTTAGATATCTGCTAGTTAATAGGAAGTGACTGAAGAACACTCAGACCACAGTATCCCATCTGACATGAGGTATTTCTCAACTCAGCTACAGTACAAGAGAGCTTTCCTCTGGGTCTCTTTTTGAGGATCTGCAGGCCAAGAGGGCCTGGCAGTTGGGATCTCAGTGTGGGTGGGAAGATGTGACATTATTTGGGGATAGTTCTTGTTCTGGCAGAGGAGAGCAAGCCATCTGGGTGAGTCTCAATATTTCAGGCTTGTCAAACCTAATAGTGAAAGAGGGATTCATTTAATTGTAGAAGTCTACTTTGTGGGTTTTAGCAAGCTAAGCCAGTGTTTTCAAAGTGTATAATGTCAGTGGAGAGGATGAGGCATATTTAGGACACAGTTCCTCCAAGCTGTTTTCAGCTTTGGGCTGAGATAGATCATGGCTTGTATTCCAGTGGCTGCACGGGTAAGATCTGACCTTAATATGAAGGGAGAGATGGTTGGCCAGCTCAGCCCTAGCAGTTTGGCTAACTAAATCACACCTGAGGTGTCAAAATAAAAGAAGAGAAGAAGACCTTCCAACAAAATTCTTTTAACCCTGTCTCAGCAAACACTCTTGCAGCCAGCTTGCCAGTGTCTTTACCATCTATAAGATGACAGACAGCTGCCTAGGTCATTTGGCAGTAACTCACACTTTTTTCTCATGGAGCCTCCTCCTGTCCCTGTCAGTGCCTCATGCTTGCCAAGATAATGGCCATTATACTTTACACACACTTAAATAATGAAGATCAATTTAATAGACTGCTCATGAGGAAAACAATAAAGCATAGTTTGTCTGAAAATGTCTTAATTGTTTTCTCCTAAAGAAAATTGCCATCTTCAGAGAACAAAGTTCTAGGTAGACTGTCCTGACTACTTCAACAGGAAACCTGGTATGCACATCAACTGAGATCATCTAAGGCAGTCCAACTGCAGCTGGGTATGGACCACTAGATGATTCTCTTGGCCAATTGCCCTTCTGCTGGGAAAGATAGGGAACAGGTGTTGGAGCAGCACATACTAATTGAACAGCTGGGAACCTTCTTCCATGCTCCAGCAACCCCAGACAACATTTCATAGTGGACTTTCTGGTCTTTGAGATAGGACTGCCATGAATTCTGGACATTTTGTGGTGACATAGCAAGGTTTTTGGTTATGTTCTTGTGGTTGTTTTGTTGATTTTGTTGAGGAGGGGAAGTTTCTTTAGGTCTGCATATGAATATAGATTTTCTTTTTTGGGGGAAAACCAAACATTTTAATGTAGAGGTTTCTTTGTCCTGCATCTTACCCTTTAGGATACAGACAAATGAGACTTGCTGAGATACATCTGACTAACAAATAGATGTCTACATCTGATTTAGTTAGTCTTAGCTCCCTTTATACTTTATGAAAACTTAGTCTGGTGGTTTATGCTAAGTAGATATATAAAGTAGGTGTAATAGCTGACATCCTAACAGTGCCTCTCATTCATTAACGTCTATATAGACTGCATAGGTGGATTAGCAGAGCTGTACAACATAAACATCTATGTCTTTTGTTTGTTTTCTTTTTTTCCCCTTGTATTTAGTGAAGTTACTGAAAGCTGTAAGATGTTCCTAGAGAGGATGGTATACCTGGAGAAAAACATGCAAAGGAAACCTTTGAAGAGTCTAGTTGATTCTTTGGACTGCTTTGTGGTACTGTAATAAAACCAAAGCTGAATGCATTCACAAGGTGTTTGTGCATGCTTTTCTCAAGGGGAGACATCTATGCAGCCATGGGGCTATTACTGTGCCAATGGACTGGGAACAAGACTGTCTGGTCCAGTGCTTCTGTGATGGAGCTATGTCCCCTCAGGGTCCTGCACCTGGGCTAAGAGCCACAGGGACAATAATGTACAAGTAAGTAATTGGGTCATAGATTTTCACACTGGGCAGGTAATAGATTTAGTTGCTTTTATGATCAAATTGCCTTTTTTCTCCTTCATTTAATCTAGGAGCAGAGTAAAGGCAAGGAGATTTGAAAATAATTTACATGCTAAGAGAAATGGAAGATGTGAGATGCATAAAATGAAGGGGATATGATAAAAGGTAAGCAGACGAAAGGGCTTCCACAGTGGGAAGAGTAACATTTGGATAAAGACATGGGCATTCAGCATCTCAAGTTCTTGACTTGCTTGTGAGCCCAGAGATCAGCATGGTTGGCAGCAGCAAAAGAGCATGGTACAATGTGTCTGCTCTGGCAGAGGGTTCCTATAGACCTCCTGTAGATGTTCAGACTTGTTTAGTGATAATTTTCTAGGTCTGGACAGCTTTTCTTGAGTGCTACTCTGTAGAGAAGGGAAAAATGACTAGATGCACTTACCTTGCAGGGGACATGTGCCACCCTGCTCTTTCCCAGATACAAGACAAAGGAACCAGCTGGATGTGCCTTTCCTGCTCCCCAAACATCTCAGTGCTCTTTACAGCTCTATTCCACTGATTTTCCAGCAACAGGTACAAGTCCTGCATTGCTGTTTCTATGTAGCTCTGAGGCAATACAGGATGGAGCAGATGCTGTGGTTCCCATGCAGTCACTTCCCTTCCTCTGCATATGTGTCTGCTGTAGGAAGTGAGGAGATCCTCTCCACAAGTACAGAGGGTTCATCCTGGACATGGGCTGCCTGACCATCTGCAAATACCATCTGCAAAATGGTGCTTCTAGAAATTCCCACTCTGCTTTCCCTCAGTTCCTGGCCCTGACAACTCCAGCTACTTTATTGCTTCTCTTTGCAATCAACTTTTCTGCAGCTCAGGAACAAATTGCCTCCCTTCACTCAGCAGCTATGCCATCCTCTCTGCTATCACTGTGTTTTGCTGACACCGTCACATTAATTAAAAAAATATAAATAAATCTCTGGGACAGCAAAAACGGTGCTTAGGTAAGAAGAAGCAGGAGGATTTGGGGGAGGTAGGAGGAGGAAAGAAAAAGGGGAAAAAAATTGATTTAAGAAACTTAATTTAAATAAACCCCTCCTCCAGCTCCTCATTGGTTTCCTTTTCTCCTCCATATTAATGAGACTATCCAAGGAAAAGCTATTGGTTCCGTACCCCCTCCCCTTTCCACAGGCACTTGGGGGAGGAGGTGTTTGCATTTCTCCGCAGGACCAGCTCGCTTTGCAGAGCATTGTCTGGGTATGAGAATCACACACACACAGAGAAATACAGGGGCGAGCACACCATAGCCTTGACTCGCAGGCAGAGCATCTGATCCAGCCTGCACACCCTTCTCCTCCCACACCCCATCCCTGCTTCCCAAGCACAAACAATAATCCCCTTTTTTTAAAAAAAAGAACAAAATTAAAAGAGGAAGAAAAAAAAGTTTGCAGATCTCCTGCCTCCCTTTCTTTTATTTTTCTCCTTGGTTATTTTTATTTGTTTGATTGATTGTTTCCTTGCTTTTTATATTTATTATTTTTTAATTATTATTTAGCCATGGCAAATTCCTTCACGGCCAGGACCTGGCCCATCCCCTGAGCAGAGGCAGCCTGGACATGACCAGCAGGCGAGGGAGGAGGAATTTGGATTCCCTTCGGAGGCGCCGACCCCTCCTCTGCCTGGTGCGAGCTAGGCGGGGGGAGCCCGGCTGCGGCCGCTCACTTCCACCGCGGGCAGCCGGGGCTGGACGGTTCCTCCGGGGAACTGGCCCGTGTCCCCTCGCAGCCGGCTCCCGCCCCGCCTGGCACGGCGGGGATGCAGCATCGCCAGCGCCGGGACGGATCTTTGCTGCAATGGTGAGTGCTTTCCACCGGGCTCTCCCCCGATCTCCACCAGCGCAGCTCCGCGCCGGCTGCCCCCGCAGCCGGCTTTAACGGAGGGGAACCGCCGGCTTGTCTTCGAGTGACATGCATTTACCGGCTCTCCCCTCATCTTCCCGCGGTACTGGGAATACTTCTTTTAGGGGGAATTGCATGCAAGCTCTCTGCCCTTAGCCAGAACTGCAGGCTCGGAGGAGGCGTCCGCGAGATAGATTTGGTTCTTTCCAAACAAATAAATCTCCCTTTGCAAGTGGTGACGGGTTAACGTGCTCGGTATGGGAATCACGCCTGTTTTTAACACAATATGGCTGGTAAATAAAACCTGATTGCTAACAGACCTGGTACTGCTGTTGGCATTTTTGAGCTCAGGGCTCCCTTTGCAGTTCTGCATCCTCACCTGCCGCAGAAACTCTGATTCACCCTTCAAGCAGTGCATCAGTACTTCTCTATTTTTACTGTGGGGTAGTAGTAAAAATTGCTGTTAATGTGACTTTGACCCCTGCTTTCATGCCTCTGCGCACTTTTCCTTATCAGTATTTGAACAGCTGGTTCTAATAATACCATCTTTATGCAAAGCACATCTTAAGTCGGAGGGATAGCATACAGGACAGACTCTTTACCACTGTGCTGTGAATTTAACATGTGAACAGTTCAGGTATGTATTGGAATCTGAAGAGTTTACAGCCAGGAAGAGAAAGATAACGCAACATGCTATTCAAGACTGGAAAATGCATGAAAGGAGAGAAAGATTTGTTTAGTGACATACCGGTGTTTGTTGCTAGATGATCATCCCACTTACATAGAAGCAGGTCTGGAAGAACTCCCTGGAAGTCAGCATCTTTCCTCTGCATCTAATCTGCTGGTAAACAGATTGTGGCCTTTAGCTTGAGGAATATATTGGAGTAATACTGGAGGTAATTATGGTAATAATTAAAAATATAAACCAAAGTGAATTAAGTCAGCAAAGTGACCTGATTCTTTCCTAGGATATTATGGATTGCTATCCATTTTATGTATGTTAATTACAGTGCAAGTGCTGGATTGATACAGCAGTATGGAATGTAACTTAAGTAGCTTTTTGGTTGGGAGATTTTATTTTTTTTTATTTTTTTTTTTTTTGTCTGTTGGAGTCAACAAACAACAAATGGATTTTCATTTGATGTTTTTTGGGTACACAGCCATTTCATTTCTCTATTAAGTCTATGCAGCGCTGGTCAGGTACAGTGGGGAAACGTTTCCATGGCTAGCACAGGGTAATCAAAGGGAATGTGTGGTTACTTAAGGTTACTGTCAATGACAGCATGAAGACAAAGTCCCTAAAGTGATGTGCATATAGCTACAGAGAGAGAACGTGTTACATAGGGGTCTGTACTTGGCTAAGGCAAACCACGTTGCAGGTTTCTTGAAAGAAGTTGTCCTGTAGGATGGGTAAGGCAGCACTGCTCAAATTTGATGAATAATTAAGAAATGCTGTTTGGTGTAATAATGGGAGTTGGATTAAAGTTGATGTCTCTGTGTCTTGATTACAGTTCTGGGTTATGGTCTTCTATTCTTCCTCCCTCCCCCACCCCTCCCACCGTTTTTATGTGCTGAGGGCAATGGTTGCTGGACCATTCAGGATAGCTAATACGTTATTGTACCGGCAGTCTATCTTGAACATTGTGGAGTGGGAAGATTTCTGTTGTTTTGTTTTCTCCAATCGAAGGTATATATGCAGTGACTGGAAGGGTAACCACTGGTACTGAGCAGATCCAAGGTCATTGGGGATTTTATGTGTGATAAATATACTTGTTTATGTTTAAGCAGGGAGCCAGCTTTGTGATCACTCCTTGTCTTTCGCTTTCCATCATTCATTGTGATCCCTTGAGAAAAAAGGAGGGCTCTTTCCTCCCTGTAGATTTAAGATGTCTGCTGCTTGCATGGTGGTGCCACAGCCGCATGTAGCTCTTTAGATCTGTTGTTGTTAGTGCGTATGTGAAGCTCATAAACATGAAGGCAGAGGCTTTGTTGTGGGAAGCTACCAGAGAGAGAAAACCAGAGATTTCTGAGATTGTGGGCTGCACTGTTTATCACGTTCAGACCTTTGTTCATCACATCTCTCTTCATTTGGCTGACTGAGCCAGCATCCTGGAGATATTTTTTTCTGGGGTTCAGTTCCATATGTGCCTATGCCTCAGATAAGTTGAGACCCATGTCCCCAAGCTGATTCATTTGAATCTAGCAGATTTTGTTTTTCTTTGCTTCCTTCCGAGCACACTTAGTACAAACATTCTAATTCCTAAATTAGCTCAGATTATCTTTTAATGAAACGAGAGTATTTGAGTTAAGAAGCACTGAGAAAAAGTAAACTCAGGACAGATGCATGTTGTAGCTCATATCTGGTGGAAAAGCCTGGGGGTCTTTACTTTTAGTCCTGAGGATTAAATAGAAGAGTTATTTACTTGCCACAGTTCCCAGGAGAGGTAAAATGGTATTAAGATATGCAAGTCAGTGGAGATACTGAATTTTATTTTACCCCACTACTTGGCCTAGAGACTGCAGCTTCAACCTTATCACCTGTGAAGACACTGGGGGTGGGAATCAGTACACACCACCGTCAACAGGATGTTGACCAGTGCAGAAGTGAAACAGCTCTACTGAAAAGGATTTAAACACACCAGTGAGGAATTCCCACTTTTTTCCTATCCACAACTTTTAAGTCATCTTTGCTGATAGCGTATCATCAGGTATAGCTGTAACATCACTCTTTCAGAGTACTTCTGCTACTCAATATATACAGCAGCATTCCTTGATGAGATTCTTTTCCAGTTTCCTTAATGCTGAACTTGTTCTACTCTCAAGGAATAAATGCTTTGCATACTGAAAGGTATTTGGTAGTTTTCCACAACACTAACAAATACTAGATAGAATTCATGTGTCTGTGGTGGCTGTTAAAACACTGTCTGGATTGTAATTGAGTGGGCATAAATATATGGGAAGAAAAGCGTGCTTCTTTTCAGAATGCCTCATAGCAGAATGTCGAGTCCTCACCCCATTGCTTTTCTTATGTTTTTCCCCATTGCTTTTCTTATGTTTTTCTCTGTCCACCTTTTGCTCTCTCAATTTATTGATCTGTCTTCTTAGCCTTGAACTTTTATCTCCACAAGACAATCTAGGAACTCATAAAACAAGCCAGATTGTTCAAGTCTTGTTTATGTAATTCACTGCAGTTCATTGATTGTATCCCCACGCAAGCTGATTGGATGACCTGTAGAATAGCCAGATTAATAATTTCAGGGTAGAACTTCTTAGGACGTGCTAAATCATTCCATCTCCTGAAGGAAAGGTAGAAGCGTCATCACACAGCGTTTAAAGCTAACATGGTTTTGTACTGAGGAATATTCCCTTGGAAAGGTTCCTGCAGAAATACACAGATGCAGTTAAAGGGACTTACTTTTGCTGCTCTGATTTTATGCTGCTGTTGAATCCAACTTCTTCTGAGATAATTACCCCATGAAATGAGCTGATTTGCATTTGACATCAGAGTTTATCTGCCCTAGAGACATCCTGGCAGTCTCATTCCTGCCCATTCAGGTGTCAGATTTTACTCTTGGATAGCTTAAGGCAGGACTGTGTTCTGAAATGGCTCTGATTTATTTAATTGACAGAAAGAGTTTTAAAAGGTGCAAAAACCTTTACTTAATACCACCCTTAAAAACATGCCAAACAACACCCTAAACCAAATCAAACAACAAATTAACTCAATAACTGTAGGTTTTGTTAGTGTAACTCATTATGCACTCTAATACTTACAGAAAAGGGTACAAATATTTACATGGCTTATTTCTTCTTCTTAATAGTTAAGGTAATAGCAATAATAATTTCCTTTATCACATGTTTAGAATATCAAATTCTAAAAGCTCCTTATGGAGCATACATTAAACTTCTGCCACTGTTTTAGCACCAGCCATCAGCTAAGTATCCTGTAGTGGCTCACTCACTCCT